>QAOA01000370.1:49573-59966 GCA_003255065.1 Cercis canadensis
AAAAAGTTAGAATTTTTGTTGAATTTTTTTTTTTTAAAAAAAGTCTATTGTTGAACGAAATTTTATTCTGTTGAAAAATACAAATTTTCTTGTAGTACGAAAGAAAATATTATGGAATGAAAAGAATGTAGGGCCACAATTATTAGATGAAGAAACCAATTAAGTAGAGCATTATCTTCAAAGAAAAACCTAATTTCAATTAGTAAAGAACCTCACGTGTGGGTTGCTCTTCCCTAGGGTTTTGGAAATTGAAAATTTATAAACATGATTAAGTGATTGAACCACTTGCCATGTGATTCTCAAACATGATTAGCTGTAATGTATCTGTATTAGTTTATTGGTTAAATATTCAGTTTCTTCACTAAACCATGCATAATTAATTTATGGTGTCTCATTCTATAGTTTATTTTATGCAAAATAGATAGATATTGAAGATCCACTATCAAACTTCACCACTTAAATTAGAGGTAGACAAATGTAATGCACACTAGAATTATTGAGCTCTAATGCGTAGAGGTTAAGTATCAAAATGTGGTCCTAAAATTAATAAATGAGAAATGCTTCATCGGAACTATGTTAATGTATATACAATTATACATGGCTCTTTCTGCACATAGCTTTTTTCTTTAAATTATTTTATAGTTGCACAGCTATATATATTGTTAATTAGTTGTTTTTAAACTAATATGCTTCCGCGAATAAGGATTATCTCAATTGGTAGGTTTGAGTTGAGTCAATGAAAATATCTTGAGTTTAAATTCTACTAATGGTCTTTTGTTGATAGTTGTTCAATAATTATGGTGTGTGTAGCTAATTGCTAGAATAATCTATCTATCTCTTAAATTTTTTGTAAACCGAAAAAAAAAAAACTACATGCATCGCACTTGAAACACATAAAATATTTGAATTTAACTAATGAGGATTCTATGATAATATATGTATATGTTATACTATACTGACGTGACAAACATACGTAATTTTTATATTTTATTTGATATAAAATTAATTTGTCTTATTTTTTCAAATAAATTTAAAAATAATTAATTTGTACACATATCATTTACACATTAACTATTTTTATGTAGTATGACATACAACAAAATATTTAAGAAATCTCCTTCAACTAAACTCCCCATAAATTTACTTGGATCTATTTCATTTTTTTTTTTTTGTATTGCTTAGATCTTACATATTATTTTACATAGTTTGTAAATTTGCGTAGATAGTTTGAAACACATTTTAATAATGAATCAATGTAAACCTCGTCAAAATGGATGGCACGTGAGGTATATTGGTTGAAAGAATAGTGGTTTTTAAGTAAACTTCAAGTTATGCTTATCTTGAGGAAGTTGTTTTGGAGTAAAATTCAAGTTAATTTATTTTGATGAGGTCTACATTACTTTTTTTTTTTTCGGGAATTCTATGATACTACATGAGTATGTCATACTACACTGACGTGACAAACATATGTAATTTTTATATTTTATTGAATATAAATATAATTTATTTTATTTTCTCAAATAAATTTAAACATAGTTAATTTGTACACATGTCATTCTTATATTGGCTAATCTCATATAGTATGACATACTACATAAATATGAAAAATATCTAAGAAACCTCTTTTTTTTTTTTTTATCTATTATAAATTGTGTGGAGCAAATAGTATTACTCTTTTTAGTTTCAAGATCTGTGTATGAGGCAAGCAATTGCTTAAAAAGTTAAAAGTTGATAGTAGAAATATTTAAGAAAAATTCTTTTCAATAACATGCGAGTTTAGTGGCACCTCTTATATTCTTAAGAACTGGGAGGCTATGAGTTTTATTCATGTCATATAATTCCTCCAGCTGTGCATTCAAAGTGGTGTTCAAATAGAGGGTACTCTCTCTAATTGGTATGGGAACAAATTGGTGCATGTGCAAGAGGGGATATTATTATATTGATTATGACCTACAATCAGAAAGTTTGGAAAAAAAAATTATTTTCTTTAACGATAAGGATATTTTTAAGTTAACTTTTACGCACTGAGATTAAATTTCTTTTTAGATAACTAAATTATTTTATAAAAGCATACAAGGTGCTTCAAATAAGTGTCCAAGCACCTTATAGATACTAAAAAAAATAAAACCCTAAATACATATATGAAATTTTGACTTCAAGAAATTTATTTTTTTATTATAAAAAAGCAAAGCACAACATATTAAAGAAAGGTTATAAGCGGAGTACAAGATGAAAATTAGATGCTTAAAGATTTCTATATGCGAGTTTCAAAATTGAAGATTTATATCCTACAACATTTGTTTGTTTATTTTAATATCAAATATCTTTGCTCTAGAGAAATGGGCAATTTAGATTTTACTATTTCCTACTCTTGAATATAATTTTTTTAAACCTACTCAAATTAATAATAATTTCTAATGAATCACTCAAAAAAAAAAAAATTTAAATAGATCACAATTACTGTTAAGTGTTTGCAAATTTACTCTTTGTTGATCAATGATCATCTCATATTGACCAATGATCAACTTTTGTTTAGTAAGAGCAATTTAAAAAATTTAACGATAATTTTTATTCACTAAAAAAAATATTTTTTCTTTTAGTGACCACTAAAAATTATTATTCATTTGAGTGACTTTAAAATAATTGTCTTTTTTTTTTTCTTGAAAAAGTGAATACAATGAATTGGTGACCCTGACTTGACTCTTTCATTTCCTTATGGGCTTGGCTGGTTTTTCTCCTTTTTTTAATAAATATGGGAGGTGCCAGAGCAAGGCTGTATTTGATTATTTTGCCAAAGAGGGTCATAACCCATAAATTGGCAGTTGGTAAGTTGCTTTCTAAATAGATGGTCTAGAAAGGGACCCTTGTCTATCTCTTGTCTCCTACACAGACCAAACAATGCCTCTCACCCCTAGTCTCCCGACAAGAGAGCAAGTACCTTGACCTTGACCTTTGAAAGATTCCAGGGATTGAATCACTCAACAAGCATTTGTCAGAGACTTCAATCTCTCAATATCTTAGAATCAAGGGCATAAGGAGAAAAGTAAAAGAGAAAATGAAAAAGGTTACGCAACTCCATAATAGTTGAATGGTTTCCTTTTCCAAAGGAATCAAACAAAGCATGGGGAGACAAGAAACATATTCTAAAAAGGAACAAGAAAGAGAGAGAAGAACAGAAAAGAAAGAAACTCCTAGATCAGCGCCACCAATATCAGCAATATAGTCAAGACATGATGCTGAAAGTTTACAGAGAGAGCCAAGAAAAGCATAAAATTCTCAGGCAGCAAAAGTGCATTTGCTCATAGAATGATCTTGTTCATGGATGATATATTCCACCTATTATTTTGATGAATCAAATAATGGGAACTTCACCACCAAAAATAAATGAAAATTTGAACTTCAGATGACTATGGCAATAACAAAGTGCAAATAAAAGTAATGGAATGTAGTATTCTCAGTTCACACGCAATGATTAGGAAGGCATTATCACGTGTCAAAAAAATCGCAGATGATTTTTGCGTGCATAAATTACATGAGAAATCAACTATCTTTTGCTGCATACATAAGAAATCAACTATGATTACATGGAAGGTTCTTAGAAATAACTACAAAAACCATCTATATAGATGAGATTACTAAACCGATGCTAACTGTCAGCTTCACTCGCTCTAGCAACGTCAGCTATAAATATGCTACCTGAATCACACCATCCACCCAAAATATCCTTGTTGGAGCTCTGCAACATAAAACAATATTACATTGCAGATATTAGCACTACCTTAAGACAATTATAAATGGGGGAAAAAAAACGGATTCTAGCCTGCCTTCACTACATCAATTGTTTGCTTGGGAGAGGTGAAACAAGCAGAGATGGAAGAGATTGAGTAAAAGCAACCATATATCAAGTCATCATGCCTGTTTAGATACACAGCTAACTTTTACTACTCCTTCAACATATCTCATTTTTGCTCATGCCAACACGTCCCAGCCAATATACTAAGTATAACCCTTCTGGCATTCTATGGTGAAGGACATTGTGCAAGGGTTTCAGGGCTAAGTTCTCCAAGCCTCAGATCTACCTATTCTCTCATATCTTTATCTTTGTAAGAAAATTTAAACTCAACAAGAAACTCAATTTCAGAATGACTCAGCCAAATGAGTGGCTTCACAAGAAATCCTCATGGCACAAGTATGATATTTGAGGAAATCCTCAACAACATACATAGGTGTTTAAAGGAGTTTAAAGATAGCATTTTTAGTAGAGAAGATCTTGCTTAGCTTATAGAAGTAGACGTGCATTTATCATCACGAGGTGAGGGGTCTAATGGTTTGATTGAGGTTGCCTATGCTTGTCCAAGAGCATGCTCACATATTCTTTTTAAATCTTTGCTTATTCTTATTATTTTTTTCTTCTCTGGGAGGGAGGGTGCTTTGTTTTTTTTTTTTTTAAAGAAAAAAAAGGTTCAAGGTTATGACGTAAGACACAAATAATTACAAGAGAAAATGAAAGGGGGCATAGGGGATTCAAATATATGTATATCTGCAGTATATATCTGTGTATGAACTTAAAGACAGTACCTTACTAAAGCCAAGCCAGTTTGAGTCTCCTCTAAATGAAAATAATTTGTTGGTTTCCTTCCATTTTCCGCAAAAGACCTGCATTTGGAACTCCAAATTTTAAAGCATTACAAACACCAACGGGAATATTCAACCAATAGTTTATAGGAAATCAGCATGAAATGAGCTATTGCATTATTTCTGCACGAGTTCCTCTACTACATTTGATTCATAAATAGTAAACACTTTTCAGCATTGTGTAGAAAGCAATGCCAAATGCTTCTCAAATTAAGTATAAACATATAAAAAGTTATACAACCCAGATCATTGTCATAAAAACCTCAATAACTAATGAACTTGAAAAACCATATTTGTCATGCCAAATCCATTTGCTTCCTTAAAAGCACTAATCATGCAAGTGACCTTAAAGATTGATTGGTAAAGACATCTGCTTCCAGAATTATATAATTTAAGAAGACACTTTCACAAGAAAAGTTCTTTTCCCCAACTAGCCCATTCTTACAGATTCCTAGAGTTATTTAGGTCTAATTTTTCTGACAAAATTGCAGTTATTTGATAAACAAGAAAAAAGATCCCTGTGATTAAGGCAAACAATAGGGAGGCAAGTTTAATTTTTTCTTATTATTACTATTTCAAAATTTTGTAGTGTCCCAGCTCCTAGGTGTCTAATTTTCCCACAGATTCTAGGATTTTGCAGTAATCGCACCTTCATGTCATAGCATGTTCCATGTCACTATCCAGCTTCATGCGACAATGGTTAAGAAGTACTAATAGAAAAACTCTATGATTCAGTGTCAATAATTGCTGAAAGAATTACCTCATGATCAACCCCTTGTACATAGATATAGTCAGGGTCAACTGTTGAGAAGGCCAGCCCCGTTATCTGCAATAACAATGAGAACATAGGCAATAACAGCCATCTATAACAGCAATGGTAAAACCCAATAAATATGCAAAACTATGGAATTCTATTGCAGGATTAATAACACAGAGAAATCAACTTAAGCATCAATAAAAATTTTAGAAGTTAAAGCGATAGGCAAGAAGCTGGATTGCTTTTCATAGCTAAAAAGTCCACTTACACCACATGAAGAATTTGACAATGACAAGCCCTTCCCCCCAAACAACAACAAAAACAACAGCAACAACAACAACAAAAAATGATCCCATTTGCTGAATATTTCATTAAAGTTCTAAATGATAAACTTTTGGTCCTCTATTCTGAAGACCTTGAGGTATAATAATCTCTCTAGCTATTAGTTTGCAAATTATTGACTTCAAGGAGCCTAGATCTGCATCGAGTGGCAAAGTACTATACTTCCTATTCACAAGCCATATATAAAAAACGCATTTCTAAATGCTCAGATGTAAAGGGAAAAAAAGGAAATGACTATTCCTTTTGCTTTTCAGGAAGACCAAAAAAGAAAATTTCTTGAACCCAAATGCTGCAAAGAACAAGTCATATGCAAGAAACAGAAATGTTCATTGGATAAAATCAACAAATATTCTGATTGGAGTAGCAGTAAAATTAACCACAAACATCAGTCACCCTATGAAATAGAATAATTATGAAGAAAAATAATTGTCATTGTATAGACTTGAACAAGGGGGATGAAAATGTATACAAGACTTGATGTAGTCAAATCCCTGTACAAAGAATGAATTCAAAGGTGCATTATGCCCCATAACCATCCTTCTATCCTTAACTTAAAATATGGAACTGTCTTAAAGAATCGATTTAGTATATTAAAAGAGGGAATGAAAAGATTGAGAAGGATCAAGGCAGAGTGCATTATTGAAACTGACCTCAAATTTTGAACAGTTCACCCATCTAGATAACGATGCCCATCTACGTTATAGAAGTAACTCACAGGTTAGGATCAATCTGTCCAAGGTGGACGGAAAAAAACAAACAAAAACAAAACAACAAAAACCGAAATAAAGATCTAATTTCAACTTTTCCTTCCTTTATCTTCTGCTTAATCAAATGGGCATTAGGAAAATAACAGCAGTTACATTTTTCTACCCACCATTTACATCTGTCAGATGCTACTGGCACAGATTCACAGTGCAGAACAACAGGTTATAATTGCTGAACCTATTTCTATTTATTTTATGGAGAAGATCATAACGGTGTCCAACCTACGAGGATCATAAATAGTCACAGTACGACCAGCTCCACCGACTGCAATATTACCACTTGAAGAACTGCAAACAGAATAGAAGTTATCACCAGGGGAACCACAGATTCGATGTAGACAACCACCATTTTCGTTCATTCTCAAGTCCCATATGGTCAGCTGCAATTGTATTAATAGATGAAGCAGAGCAACATATGCAAATAAAGAACATAAGACAAAACTCAACATCAACACATAAAAAATTTATATAAGCCAAAATATATATACCTGGCACCCTTCAGTAACAGCTAAAATAGAACTTCCATATCCATTAAATATATTTTGCATGAAGGTTAATGAAGTAGGGTACCAGAGCCTGCAATAAGCCAGACTAACTAAGAAGAATGTTTACAAAGAAATGTCAACAGATAGAAAATGCAACACGAGTTATCCCTTTTGCTTTTTGCACATAAACACAAGTTATTTGAGAAAAACATCAGTTTACTGCCCTATCATGCCCAGAAGAAGAAATGAAAACAAGAATCAAGTTCATGTACACTGTCTCTCAAGAAGCCAATCAAATCAAGAAAGCTGGTTTCCCCCAAGAAGGAGAAAAGAAAAGAGTTTCCTAAACCTTCCAATCTATAAACATTTCCATCACAGTAAACCAAAGCTGAGAAAACACTAGGAAGTAATTTGGTTATTAAAATTTAGTAAACAATTAATGAAGAGAAAAGAATCAGGATTTCTAATGTAATACATGGAATCGCCAGTCTAACTGCATTGAAGTAAACAAAAAACAAGGGAATGGAAAAAGAAACTGCATGGCAGTATAGTAATAATACCAACAAAAACAAGGGAAGGGAAAAGGAAACAAAGAATAAGGTTTAAAAATGAATGACATACAATGCTTTATGACTGAAAATAGTTCCCAAATTAGGGTTAAACAAGTCTATAACTCAGAAACATGGTCATTAGTAAGTCATCACCACCAATCTTATATGCTAGACCAGAGGATAAGAGGGGCAGGATAATCACTGCATTATAACTTCTGTGTTGAGGTGAGGTGCATGACAGTGGAAGTACAAAATCACATGGAAGACCTCTAAAATAGAAGGAAAGGAGGAGCAGCACATAACAACTTTTACATCTGCAAAATAACACACACACACCAAAAAAAAAAAAAAAAANAAAAAAAAAAAAAAAAAAAAAAAAAAAAAAAAGGAAGGAAGATTTAAGCATCGTAGATAATCCTTACGTACGCAATGTGCGGATGTGAATATCCTGGTCATAAATATCAATTGTTTTGGCAAAACTACGGGCAACGGCTGCCTGGATAAAGGAACCAATAAAAATTTAAGAAAAAACATACACAAGTCAGAATTAGAAGATAGAGGGAGATGAGCATTTTCGTTATTTTCTTCTAATTCTTTTAAACCAACTTAATGGCATAATGTTTCAGTAAAAACGTTTAAAAAAAATTTCAAGTGAAGAATACCAAATAATTTCATATTTTCTTAAGCAACCTCAACAGAAGTACTGGCCACTACCAAAGCTCTTACTCCAGTACTATTATTTTTCTTCTGATGATAGGACCAACAATAATATACAGTATAATCTTGTTTAAAAAATTATCTAACATGAGATATGGAAGAATATTTAAGCTAAATAATTGATCCAGGTGTCTACATATTTTTTATTGAATCAGTAAATGTTCTCTCTCAACCTTTTCTTTCTGCATAAAAAACCATGCCATAGAGGAAACTACCATCATGAGGCAATGAAATAGTAAGTGAAAGTCTTGATTTGGTCTATAGAAAGAGCTTACCACAGACCACTGACTTGGACTAAAGGAGAGTCCTGACCAACTTCCTTCCCCAATTCCATAATCATGAGGCAATACTGAATATGTAAGCCTGTCAACATCTGCAGATTTACATTTATTTTTCTTCTTATTATGGATACTTAACACATTATCAAAAAAAAAAAAAAATTAAAAAAAAATGGGAAACCCAAAAAAAAAAAGTACATTCACAAATTGCATAATTTGATGGCTAAATTTTATGAATGAGGGCCGCTAAATATTCTTCCTCATAGTTCATTTCAACTTAAAAGTAATTTGCATCACAAGGAATAGCAGACTCAAAAAGATAAAAATAAAGGAAACTGTACCTTTACCAGAAGTATCTAGTTTAGATACAATAAGATGACCATATGCATCCACACTTCCCAAGATTAAGTAGCCATTGCCTGAAAATCATAGTAGGTTACAAATATACAGATATATTTATGTAAATCATGCCAGAACATTAACCTTTAAAATATCAGAAAACGTTAAAAAATTACCCATTTGAATAAATTAAGTTTTCCAGATTTTTTTTTTTTTTGGAAAGATGGATTTCAATTCGAAGAAAATAAAAATAAACAACTACGGTTACACATATAGTTTTTATGTGGCCAATCTTTTCTTTTACAAACTCAATAATTGAATAACAATATTCTTTTTTCTTGAAGGATTTCATCTCCCAGATATACCACAGCATTTACTGTCAGATCAATGGCAAAATCATAGAAAAAACGTTATGATGTCGAAAATCTATGATTCAACTACATCAAATATAACTTGGCAAATTGACATTGGCATGTGCGGTGGCTAATAAATGAATCAGAACGCAAAGTCACTTACTCTCAGCTTCAGCAAGAACAATACTCTGAATTTCTGAACGATGAGGGCACCGGTTGACCGATGAAGAGTCAACAATCTACCAGAGGCCACAAGAGAAAATCACCAGATTAACAAATGACTGACAAAAAAGAAATAAACAAGTAACCGCATAAAGGTTCTTTTGTAAGCAAGTACTACCTCTGTCTGCTGAGGGATCAGAAGACTTTCTTTTCCTTTACTGACTGAAGATCCTTCCAGTGCAATCTAGAAAGTAAATATAAATACAGAAAAAAAAAAAAAAACCATTATTTGTAGACTAAAAGAGGCCCAAATAGACCAGCAAAGTAATTATCTATGTCTGCAAACACAAGATCAATGCCTTTGACAAATATACTATTCCAGCCACACCAAATCAGCCAAACCAAGCTATCAAGCTTATCACTGAACACACATTTGGATTCATTTCAAATAATCATACTTGTTTACTCAATAACAATAATGACCCATGAGACAATCATCCAAGTATTCAACACAGCATACCTGGAGTTTATAAATGTCACAACCAGAAGCTATGTAGACAAAACAAGAACGTGGGTCCTCGCTAACCTGAGAAGGAGACAAAGAAATGTAGAGCCTTGAGAGAGATTAAAGAAAAATTGTCAAAGAAAGAGAAGAGGAGGGGTTCATTTCATACATGGAGAGCAAGACGAGTGGACTGCAAGCTTCCAGGGGATGGGTTCTCTATGAGAGTAGAGGGAACCACTGCTTTCCTCAGACTCTTGGCCTCCAACATTGTCTATCTGGAGATTAGAGCTATTGGATTTTTTTTTATTTTTGCTAATGAGCTACTGTATGGTACCTAGAAATTAGAATGCAGACATTATAGTGAGCCGTGGAGGACTTGGTGATGGGTAGGTAACGTGGGTCATGTTCTTCCTTTTGGGGCTGGCCCGTTGTAATTCTTTTTCTATTTGTGACCCAAAAATCCTTATTTGCTATATTTTTATTCATAATATTTATTTACTATTTT
>QAOA01000370.1:59982-150813 GCA_003255065.1 Cercis canadensis
AAAAAAAAAAAAAAAAAGAGTATTTGATGTTAGAAATATTTTAATATTTATGAGAAAATAAGTATGAAAATAAAAGTTTTTAATGTTTAGTATAAGAAATAAAAAAAACATTTTTAAGTATGCGAAATGAAATTTTACACATTTTCACCTAAGAGAGTAGGAATAGAACTTTCGTTTCCTATATCAAATACCATCTTACGGGTTTAGTCTAACAAATTTTAACAAAGGACAAAAAAACTTCCTTCAATTTTTTAGCCTATGAATGGCCAAATATTGTACGAATCATACCGTAAATATAATCAGTCCTATTATACTTTCATANTAACGTGGGTCATGTTCTTCCTTTTGGGGCTGGCCCGTTGTAATTCTTTTTCTATTTGTGACCCAAAAATCCTTATTTGCTATATTTTTATTCATAATATTTATTTACTATTTTTCTTTTTCTTCACCAAGAAAAAAAAAATGTATTTGATATTAGAAATATTTTAACATTTATGAGAAAATAAGTATGAAAATAATTTTTTTTTACGTTTAGTACAAGAAATAAAAAATCATTTTAAGTATGCGAAATGAAATTTTACACATTTTCACCTAAGAGAGTAGGAATAGAACTTTCGTTTCCTATATCAAATACCATCTTACGGGTTTAGTCTAACAAATTTTAACAAAGGACAAAAAAACTTCCTTCAATTTTTTAGCCTATGAATGGCCAAATATTGTACGAATCATACCGTAAATATAATCAGTCCTATTATACTTTCATAAATCTCATACTATTCATTTTAATCAAATCTAAACCTGAAAAATTAATTTAAGCCAAAGAGTACGAATTAAATCTTTATACCAGGGAAATCTCAATAATAAAATATTCTCACTTTTAAACCAATAATTGTGTCAAAATATCATATATAAATAAAAAACCTTTTTCACATATCAAATATATGCAACATAACAATTAATAATGTGAAAACATTTAATCTCACGTGTTTATTTTTGTCACCACATCAAGAAGATACGTCGAATATTAAAATCACCCATAAATAAATATACAAAAGAGAAGAGTAAATGATAAAGTTTACATGGCAAAATTATGGGTATATTTGATTTCAATTTTAAAAAAATTATTTTTTTGTTTTTTTTTTTAAAAATAAAACAAAAAAACTTGTTTGATAAGACTATTTTTGTTTACATGTTTAAAAAATTTATTCTCAAAATATTATTCTACAAACAAGAAAACAAAAACAAAATAAGACTATTTTGATAATTATATTTTTTTTTTGTTATTTTCTATTTAAAAATTGTTTTCAAAATAGTTTATCAAGCAAGTTTTGTTATTCTTTTGTTTTGCAAAACAATTTTTAAACATAATTTTCTAAAACAATTTTTGAAAACAAGAAAATAAAAATAGAATCAAATACACCCTATGTTTCCACTATGATATCTTGTACACCCTATGTTTCCACGTTGATATCTTGTACACCATAGAAGGCTTAGAAGCAATTGGCAGTGACAATTTCTAACTACAAAATGAAAAGTATGTACTTCTGAAGTTTAAATTTAATCCATCATTGGTGTAAAATTCTAAAATAACTAAGACTCATCAATTGGGTAAAACACTTACAAATCAAGAAGTTTCGTTTTTACATAAATGGATGTAGAATCATAGCCATTGTTTTACGTCTTGTGCAGACATTGTCATGGTGGCCATCCTTTTGCAGCCAAAGAAAATCTTATCACTTTACACAGCTTGAATAATTTCCTATAACTTATGCGTTAATGAGTCCAATGAATAAGATTGAATTCTGAAGCTCTGTAAACAAAAATATAAAATTTCTTCAAAAAATATAAGATTGACATGATTCCAAGACCTAAAGGAACTGTACAAAAACACGTTAACTATTACATTCCCAATTAGTCACTTGACGCAAACTCCTTTCACTAATGATCCTATCACACTTCAATTTTTCAACTCTTCAAAATGTATTCTAGTCACTGGTCATCTATTATTTTGAGATGATACAAAGTAATTTCTAAGATGTGACCATATCCAAGGTATCCGCATCCAACCATTTTACCAAAGCAACTATAGGATCCGCGACTTCTAAACCCTAAGACCAAATCATATAAAAATCCTGCTGAATGGTCAGTTTGCATTGGTTATAAAAAGAGACAGAAGGCAGTTCAGAAGCAAGATAACAAGAAAAAATGATAGCAAATTCCTTCAGATCTGATAAACCGATGTGATAATCCAATTACTGTTGACACCATACAAGAACGTTCATGAAAACTAGGCAAACTTGTAGTTACAACAACAGAGCATTGTAATCATATTCATAGCTAGATCATATAAGAGTTCAATGTTGGCTCTGGGAAAGCATAACAGCGGATAAAGAACCAGAACAACTACTTTGCCAAAATTCAATGACAATAGCAACTATGTTTCTGCCAATCTGCCAAACCATACATGACAATGGAAGTGCAGATGTAAGAGAAAAGAATAACACCAAGGTGATCAAGACATGAAACTATCCAGGAGATGAAACAGATGACAAGTTACAATAAAAGCCATACAACTGCTTAATTATCTATTCATCCATCATTGGGATGAGGCAATGATACACAACAGGAGAAGAATATGAAAGCATGGCACTATGGTTATGCTGACAAAATTATATTTAATGTGCCCTCAGATATCAGAATAAGATGAGCACTTGTTAATATCACTAAAAGCCTCTCAACATCCAGGTAATGTACATTATACCACAGCCTCCACCATCTCTACCAATGCCAACAACAACAATAATAACAACAACAACGGACAAGAGAAAGCAGCAGCAGATGATGGCAATGGAAAGAGAGGCAGAAGGAATGGAAAGGCTTAACATGATATTGAAAGTATCATCATGCAATGAGCATTCATCATTGGTTTTCTGGTTAACCAGTAACATTTTCTGGTTAGCATAAATGAGGGTTGTAAACTGACAATCATAGAAATAAGAAATTGTAACCCATCAGGTTTCCCTTAGGTGTCTGGAGGGAGTTTCCAGATCCTGTTGACTCAGCATCTATACATGCAACGCAATACTCAATCCTGCTAGCTGGGTTAGGTCATTACTTCAGGAAATACAGAAGACCAATAAAGCATAAGTTTAAATATGGATAGTATTTGCAATTAATTGCTGCTAATCTTAATGAACATAACTAGCAAAAAATGCTGTGATATTTGAAGGCTTTCTGGAAAATGCATGTTTTGCTAGTTATGTTCATTAAGACTAGCAACAATTAATTACAAATACTATCCATATTTAAACTTATGCTTTGAAGATTTTGTTACAACCACATACCACAATAGAGTTACCTTGAGGATAGGAACATTGGGAACATAGTGAAGGCAGAAACAATCAGCAGGAATCCTGGTACCTGAAAGGTCAAGCTTTAAACAAACTTCTTTTTCAAAAAAAAATCCTCAACCCTCCATAACGGTATTCAAGATAGTTCATGCCTATCTTATGATTTAGCATAGCAGAGCCGTTAAGGCATGAGAACCCAATTTTGAAAATAGCTGTATGACAGAAAATATGATAAAAAGCTTGACATGAAATGCTCGTGACATAAATGTTCAGATATAATCAAAACTGGCAATAATAAGCCCTCAAATTCATGCGAATTACACAAACAAACAGGCGGCAACAGCTATAATTCACCATTAGAGCCTATCCACAACCAAGCAAAAGGAAGCCACTAGTCATGATACTGACATCACAAAGAGTAAAGAAAAATAAAATCTTGATAATAGCTACAATGCATCAGTTTCTGTTGTTATGGAAAATACAAAAAATCTCCGAAGGGCTGACCATGAATAACATCATCTCCAAATTAAACCCCTTAAAGTCCATTGCTAAAATATGCAGTTAAATAACATATTACCCCAAAAAAATAAAATAAGGAATGCAGAGCCCTCAGATCTCATAGCTAATACAAATCATCTACGGCTTTTGCCACTGGCTTCATTCACAGCCTTCTTGCACCATCTGCTATATATATAGAGAACGATAGAGAGAAAGAAAGAAAGAAAGATAGATACATACACACGCACACAAACACATGAGAGAGAGAGAGAGAGAGAGAGAGAGAGAGATGATGGTGCATGTCTGGTCATGAACAAAACTGTGGAACCGTTCAATAGTCTATTTTTCCATCATTGGGCAGGACAGGGATTAAGAAAATAAAACAGGACAAAAACATACAATCAAATGAATTTCTGAAAGAGTATTCAAGACAGTTCCTTTATGCCTATCTTATGCTTCAGCAGGGAAGTGCCAATTTTCATATTGGAACTTCCAAAATAGCTGTATACAGAAAATGCATAACATAAAATATAACAAAAAGCTTTTGTATGAAATGCTCAATACATCAATTTTTAGATATAAGCAAAACTGGGGCAAATTGACTCAAATAATACACTTTTGTAAACTATTTACACAAATGGGATATTTTTCAAACTATTTATGTAAAAAAGGCACTTGTAAATATTTTATTAATTTCTCAATCAGAGTGAAACACACTTTACTTGTAAAACATGTATAAATTGAACACGCTTTAGAGCATTTCAACCCAAAAGCGTGTTCACTATTGAAGAAATGAGACGTAAAAAAACGTGGAAATAAACACACTTTAAGACTAAAAAAAACACACTTTTGAGCAAAAGCGTGTTCCACTTTTTTTCAAAAGTGTATTCCAAATGAAAGAAAGAGAAAGGCCCAATCCAGATCATAATGAAACATTCCCCTGTTCTCATTCAGAAAGGTGAAAACTTATAAATATGAAGGAATTATTTCATTATTGTTCACTAATAATAGTGGAATCGCTTGGAATCTCCTTTTTCTTTTTAATTCAACATTTTCTTTTGATTATTAATTTTTATTATTAATAATATCTAGTAGTATAAATAACAACAAGAAAAATTAATATTAATAAATTTTAATTTAACTCACAAAAAGCAAAAACACAACTATCTTAAAGAAAAAAAATGTTTGCTATGCTTAAAATCTTAAAAAATGTTTGAGCAAAGGCGTGTTCCAATAGAACGCGCTTTTGAGAAAAAGTAGAACACGTTTTTGCTCAAAAGCGTGTTCTCTCAGTCTTAAAACATGTTCATTCTCACGCTTTTCCACGTCTCCTTTACTCAATAGTGGACACACTTTTGGGGTGAAATGCTCTAAAGTGTGTTTAGTTTATACACGTTTTACACAAGTAAAGTGTATTTCACTCTTGTTGAAAAAATAATAAAATATTCAAAAGTGACCATTTTACATAAATAGTTGGCACTTTGACCGAATAAATGCAAAAAGGAAACTTAAATACGAAAATGGGATAGTCAGAAACTTAAATACGTAAATAATACAGTTTGAAAAAAATTGAAAATTAAAAAAAAATCATTTCGTTAGACGCAGGGCCCACAAACGCGTCGTGGGGCTTGCGGCGCCTGCTAACTGGACGCGCCGTGGGGCCCACGGCGCGTCTCTTCTTGTCGTTACCTCCAGCGATAGGTGCATAGCTTGTAGGGACACTACCAAAACTAGAGTTTGTTACATCAATTCTAGCAATAAAACATCAATAAGAGGACAAACAATCAGATCTACCTTAAAACCCACAGATTTAAACGAATATTAATATGTAGAAGTTCCAATATTTGGATGGATTCTTGGGAATGAAGATTAAGACTACACACAAACCAGAAACAGAGAAAATACAATCGTATGAGGAAGAGATTAAAGTTCTGACAGATAGTGTCCTGGGATGAAAATGCTGAATTATGGAAACAGCAGAGAACTAAATTAAAGCAAGTGCTAAAACTGATTCCATTCATTACTCTGATGATTAACAACAGACACCAGATCCAAGCCTAGAAACCTGAACTAGAGAAGAATTATATATACAATTCTCATACACGGTAGACAGAGAGAGAGAGAGAGATACCTTGAGGGTTCCTTTGCAATGGTGGCATCGGAAGCAAGCTTTGTGGTAAACTCGATTATCTGCAGTTAACTTATCAACCAGATAAACGGTTTTGTCACAAGCCATGCACTTCTGGGTTGTTCCTGCAAATGCCATACTTGCTTATCCTCTCACCTTCTTATCCAAGTGCATGCTAGCAGATTATTATCTCTCTCTATTTCTCTAAGTCTATCGTTGTCACTAGAGCATAGAGGGAAGAACAGAACAAGAGTGAGAGATAAGGAAAAAGGGGAAGCCATGCACCTATTGCTAGAGGTAACGACAAGAAGAGATGCGCCGTGGGCCCCACGACACGTCCAGTCGGCAGGCGCCGCAGGCCCCACAACGCATATGTGGACCCAGCGTCTGACGAAATGGTTTTTTTTTTTAATTTTCAATTTTTTTTCAAACTACATTATTTACGTATTTAAGTTTCTGACTACCCCATTTCCGTATTTAAGTTCCCTTTTTGTATTTATTCGGTCAAAGTGCCTAAATAGTTTGGAAAGTGCCCCATTTGTGTAGATAGTTTACAAAAGTGTATTATTTGAGTCAATTTGCCCAAAACTAGCACCAATAAGCTTCAAAGTCATGCCAATTACACAAAAATACAGGAAGTAAAAGCTATAATTCCTGTTAAGAGCCTATCCAAAACTAAGCAAAAAGAAGCCACTAGTCATGATGCTGACATCAAAGAGAGTTAAGAAATATAGAAATTATGATAACAGCTCTAATGCACCAGTTTCTGGTGTCACGGAAAATACAAGTCTCAAAAAGGTTGAGCAAAAATGATATGATCTCACATTTAAACCACTGAAAGTCAGTTAATAAATATGCAGTTAAATAACATATTACCCAAAAAAAATTGAGGAATGGAGAGCCCTCAGATCTCATAGCTAATATAAATCATCTATGGTTTTACCACTGGCTTCATTCACAGCCTCCTTGCACCATCTATATATATGCACACACACACACACACACACACCCCACACACATACACACAAAGAGAGGTGATGGTGCATGTCAGGTTATGAACAAAACCCTGTAACCGTTCAATAGAATGTTTTTCCATCATTGGGCAGGATGGGGAGTACGAAAATAAAACAGCACAAAAAATAAAATCAAATGAGTTTCCCAAACAGTTGCCAGTACAATTTTTACTAAATATGCTTGTTTTCAGAGAGTAGCAAAATATGTTTTCATTTCTGACTTGTCTATTTCTAGATTTAGAGAAAATAAATTTGCTGAAAATGATTGCTCTGCAACTGTCTTACTGTTCCTGAGAAGAGCAAAAACAAATCACAGAACAGGGTTCATCTCTTGAAATCACTGAAATACAATTACACAAGTCAAGGCACTTCAACCATTTGCTATGGGAAAGGGAAATCCAAAAAACGAAAGCACTCAAATCATGTGACACAGAAGTTAAATAAAACCACAGAATGAAGAACCATACTTTTAGGCAAAAGGTACAGTCAAATCACAACAGATGCCGTCTAATGACTGAGATATAGTTCAAAATTAAAATAAAAGAAAAAAGAAAAACCGCCAATAAAAGCAAGAGAGGTGCATTTAGCAAGAATGTTCTGTGATGCTGTTGATACCAATTAAAGAAAAGGAACTATTTTCTAACTATAAAAGTATTGCTGTCGATTGGTATCAAGAATTCCAGCTCCAGTCAATACACAAATCACAGAACAGGGTTCATCTCTTGAAATCACTGAAATACAATCACCCAAGTCAAGGCACTTCAACCATTTGCTATGGGAAAGGGAAATCCAAAAAACGAAAGTACTCAAATTAAAGTATTGCTGTTGATACCAATTAAAGAAAAGGAACTATTTTCTAACTATAAAAGTATTGCTGTCAATTGGTATCAAGAATTCTTTAAATACCAACCAACTACACCAGAGCAAAGTATTCCAGCTCCAGTCAATACACAAATCACAGAACAGGTTTCATCTCTTGAAATCACTGAAATACAATCACCCAAGTCAAGGCACTTCAACCATTTGCTATGGGAAAGGGAAATCCAAAAAACGAAAGTACTCAAATCATGTGACACAGAAGTTAAATAAAACCACAGAATGAAGAACCATACTTTTAGGCAAAAGGTACAGTCAAATCACAACAGATGCCGTCTAATGACTGAGATATAGTTCAAAACTAAAATAAAAGAAAAAAGAAAAACTGCCAATAAAAGCAAGAGACGTGCATTTAGCAAGAATGTTCTGTGATGCTGTTGATACCAATTAAAGAAAAGGAACTATTTTCTAACTATAAAAGTATTGCTGTCAATTGGTATCAAGAATTCTTTAAATACCAACCAACTACACCAGAGCAAAGTATTCCAGCTCCAGTCAATACACAAATCACAGAACAGGGTTCATCTCTTGAAATCACTGAAATACAATCACCCAAGTCAAGGCACTTCAACCATTTGCTATGGGAAAGCGAAATCCAAAAAACGAAAGTACTCAAATCATGTGACACAGAAGTTAAATAAAACCACAGAATGAAGAACCATACTTTTAGGCAAAAGGTACAGTCAAATCACAACAGATGCCGTCTAATGACTGAGATATAGTTCAAAACTAAAATAAAAGAAAAAAGAAAAACTGCCAATAAAAGCAAGAGACGTGCATTTAGCAAGAATGTTCTGTGATGCTGTTGATACCAATTAAAGAAAAGGAACTATTTTCTAACTATAAAAGTATTGCTGTCAATTGGTATCAAGAATTCTTTAAATACCAACCAACTACACCAGAGCAAAGTATTCCAGCTCCAGTCAATACACATCACCTCTTTTTTCATGTAGAAAAGATAATCCAGCAATCAACTGAGGACGGCCTTCAAGAACTTAAATTGTAGTCAAGAATAACTTGTTGTACATTCTAATAAGGTAATTGGAAGAGAAAACATGCAACTCGCTGAGCATCACACAATGCAAAAGCCCTCATTTGTCAGTAACTCACTGGTTTCTTTGATCATTAGCCAGTTTATCCGTCAAATTACCAGATTTTTTGCACATAGCTAACCATTGTGAAGGGAAAGAAGATAATCTCACCGAAGAATAATGAAGAAGATGATGATGATAATGAAGGCAACCGCTACTATGATGCTAAAGGCTCATATGAAAATCCACAAACAACCTTCACAGAAGGCAAACTTGACTAGTTAACATGAAGAAACCTTGTTTAACAGCAATGGAGCATTGATTATTTATCTCATGAACGAACTCAAAGGAAGACCAACATGACTAGCTAACCAAAGTATAAACTTGCAAACCCATTATAGTATGAGTGTTAACCAATCAGATTTGTGTGTCGAAAACACATTTGAACCACAAGCATTCATATAACTAAAGAACAAAACACTATAGGACCGTCAGACTAGCTTTCTAGGCTGCATTTCCATCAATAACGCAGTAAAATACTGCTCAGAGCCCAGTGCATGTATCATCATTCACTAAAATCAACCTTCCATAATAACCATTAAGCCAGACCCAAAACTAATAAAGCACTTACATAACGAGGCAGTGCCTCAACAAGAAAATGGGTACACCGAGGAAGCCAAATGCACATGCAAGAACCAACTTTGAGTTGAAAAAAGGCCACAAAATTGGGTAATGCACATAAATGCCCTCAGATCTCATAGCTTCAACGAATCATAGACAGTTTCAAGCCAGTGGCGTTCATCAAAAGCCTTCACAATCCACCACCCAAATGACAAACTATATATATGTATATGTATATGTATGTATGTGTTTGTGTGTGATGCCGGTGGTGGTGGTGGTGGTGGTGGAGGTGGTGGTAGTAAGTAAAAGGCAAATGACGAACTAAAACCACGGCTAACCGCTCAATATAGTTTGTGTGTGCATCATTGGGCAGAACAGCTACGGCTAAAATCAAAAAAGTAAAGGAAAAAATAAATTGAATTTTACAAAAAAGAAAAGAAACCTGCTGAGAGCGAAGAAGAAGGTAGACAGAAGACAGTAAGAGACGTCCTCATTAGATTAGATTCAACGGCGACGAAGAAGAAGAAAATTGAAGAAGCTGCAAGGGTTTCAGGGAGGCGCGAGTATATATTAGGAAAGGACGAATTTATCAAAATACCCCTGCTTCTTGATATGACCCAGTTCTTTTTTATAATATCCAAGTGGGCTGGGCAATTTTTGGGGCTTTTGTGAGCCAGGGCTTGGCTCCACAAAACTCATGATGATGCTGATGATAATATGATGAAGGCCCAAATCAGTAGCAAAATCCACCACCCAAATGACAAACTATATATATATATATATATATATGTCTATGTATATGTATGTATGTGTTTGTGTGTGATGCCGGTGGTGGTGGTGGTGGTGGTGGAGGTGGTGGTAGTAAGTAAAAGGCAAATGACGAACTAAAACCACGGCTAACCGCTCAATATAGTTTGTGTGTGCATCATTGGGCAGAACAGCTACGNAAAGTAAGGGAAAAAATAAATTGAATTTTACAAAAAAGGAAAGAAAATTGCTGAGAGCAAAGAAGAAGAAAGACATAAGACAGTAAGAGTTAGGTTAAGCACTTTACTCCTTCACTCCAATGCCATAGTTATAGAAACAGAAGCACAAACATACATATAAACAGAATCATAACCATAGAAACACAAGCATAGAAACAGTAGCAAATAAAACATAGGAAAGCATAGAGGAAATCAGCACCAGAAACAGAAACAGAAACAAACCCATTAATGGAGAAAACTCACCGGCGAGGCAGCGACGGAGAAGGAAGGATGAGCCACCGATACCGAGCGCGAGACTGACGGAGAGTTAGGGATTTCAGCAAGGAGAGAGTTCCGGACTGAGAGAATCAGAGAAGAGAATAGATTTAAGGTCTCATGATTTCAGCAAAAACGACGTCGTATTGAGTGCCTAAGTTCGAACCTGCGCGAGCAGCAGCGGGGAAGTTTTATTCTCGAAGTAAATTTTTAGTGTGATTCTTTTTTCCTTGGACGTGGACATACATGATGATTTTTCCCTCAAGGAATTAGATCTTGGCCGTTCAATCCCTGCACACATGATAGGCTGACAATCTAGCTGTACCTGCTACCATTTTGGCGCTAGTGTGTGCGCCAAACTCTCTCCTTTTCTCTTTTCAATTTTCATTCTATTTCAATTTTTTGTTTTATATCAGTAAAAAATAAATAAATATCCAAAAATATCTATTAAAAATTAATAACTATTTTAATCTTGGTATATCTATTTTAAAATATTAATAGTTCATCTTTCTTTTTAGAAACGTGATAATAGCATGTTAAACATAGCTATAAGCACATATAATACAATTCATTTAAGAATTTTTCTTAAAAATGAGGTCCCAAGTTAAAATTATTAAACATCAAATAGAGTTTACTTGTATTGCTATATCCTACACTAATAATTTCTCCAAGGGAATCATGTCTACTTTCAACACAAGCTATTGTAAACTTCCTCTTCAATAGGGTTGCCCCTACACTAAACACTTCAACCACATTCAATGCAAGCTCAGAATGAGGGGGAATTGGAGTAAAATGCTCTTGACAAACTTTAGCTACAACCGCTCTAAGAAGAGAAAATGCTTTTAAATTTAGCGCTCGTCAAACGAATAGATAAGGCAGAAACACTTAACGCCTGTATTGGATAAAGTACAGCAATCATATAGAAGAAAAAGCATTAGAAACTTACCATCGCATTTCCTGCTTTCGGGTTCTCATGGAGAATGCAAAAATGATACGGCAAAACTCATCTTCAGAAATTTCCTCAACAGAACACATGCAGAAACAGGCTTTTCTATTCCATAAGTATTGCTCTGTTCTGGCATTTGCTGCAGAGTTCCTTTTTGTCTATCACTTTGATTAACAGAAACATTGTTTCTTTTTCTACGAGAAAACTTATCAGCAACATCAACATGATCAGCTCACAATTGGTTTCCTTCAACTCTTCTAACAGTCGAACTCTCTGGATGATATATTGGTTCTCTTTCTGCACCTAAAACTTTTAGTTTCACATTATTTTCAATTTCCTTTTCTCTACACGATATATTCACATCATCACATGATGCAGAGGGCGCTGCTTGTTGCTGTATCCCATTACTTAAAATTTCCTTCTCTCTGCACGATGAATTGATATCATCACATGATGGAGAGGGCTCAATTTGTTGTTGACTTTTTTGAATACTATTTACTTCATTTACATCCTCACTGACATGATCTTCTCTATTGTCTTCTCTCCCCAGTAACTGGTCACTTCCATTCTTTTTTATGTGAAGAGGATTGTGATTCCTCTTTCTTGAAGGAATAGGTTATTTTGTATGAAATAAATCACAAATTTTTTTTGCTTGATGCCCTATAACTTTCTGAATGAAGATAGCCAGTTCTTTTCTTGCCAAGGAAGCCTTTTTCTCAGCTTCAAGATATTCTGAAATAGCAAGAAAATATGCACAAAATGGACAGAAAAAGTTTCCATTTATGTCAAACCTAGGAAGGGTACCCAGGCAGCTTTCATGAGCCACTAATGGGCATGTTGTCGTTGTACAAACCAGTAATTCACCACCTACATTACACTTCATACAAAAAAGTTGCGGGGTCCATTCAGTACTTGCTAACAAGTCTTGACCAGGCATGCACTGAGAGCTCAAGAACTCGTGCATTTTGGGTGCAAGATCAATCTTTTTGTGGTGATACCCATCACTATCACCTGATGCCTCTGCTTCATTACCAGGATCAACTACAGCAACAGACTACTAAGGGCCATTTGGAGATGCAGCCTTAAATTCCTTCAGTAGAAAATTTATTTCAGATTTAGATAGAGATTCTTCAATCTCATTCTGAATTTCATCTGCGAGATCAACATTTGTTGGAATTGCTTCAGTATGACGCTCGGTATCATGATTTGTCTCATGTAGAGATGTATTTTGGCAAGCTTCATTCCAAGATGTTTGTTAAGGGATGGTTGTTGAAATGCCAAGACAGTTTTCAGGAACTGATTCATCTGGAAGTGCAGCATTTGTTGGAACTGATTCAACATCGTGCTGAGAGGGTTCACCTCCAGATCTATGCTGAGGTATCATAGTACCATTATAAGGAATATCTGCTTGATCATAACAGGCTTCATGATAGCTACTGCATCTGCATCTATTTGAGGCAGTGTACCCACCATGACGATCCTCTCAGATTGAACCTCCTTCCACAGTTGCCATCTGATCCTTTTCTGTGAGAAACCCTTCTCTCTCTGAGATTATAAGTCTTGCAGATGAATTTTCTGACACTTCCTTTCCATGCTAGTAAACTAGCTTCTCTTTCTTGGATTCAAGACTGGAGGATGCATAACATTTAATCTTCTTTGCATTACTTAGGAAATCATTGTGNTCCATAGACAGGTGCTTCACAGATACCCATATCAAGTATATGTACATTACCAATATATGATCTTTATATTTATATGTATGGGGCAAGGGGGTCATTAAAGAGGATATTAGAACCTAAGCAAACAATTGTCAACAAAGACACAGTGAAGCCTATCTCCAATTGCTTTATGGACAATAGTTGCAGCAACTGTAGAATCCACACCACCAGATAGTGCACATATAACAAGTTCTTCAGGCCCCACGGTATCGTTGATCACTTTTATTCCTTCCTGCAACACGTTTTCCATCTTCCAGCCAGCTGAGTATTACAGTAAGATAACTACTTTAACACAAAAATGATTAACATCCAATTGAATCAGAGTACCAAAATAACAAGGTTTTATGAGACAATACGTGTAAGCATGCATATAATCATTAGGGGGAAAAAGAGCACCTCTTAACTGCTTAAACCACAAAAATAATTAAGCATGCGGAAGGACCCTGACTCCACACCCAAAATAAGTTTTGAAATTATATAATATTATTCAAGGTCGCCACTGTTGATAGGTTGTGAAAAAGATGCAAACACACACAAGATAGATTATAAGTCTTGCAGATGAATTTTTTGACACTTCCTTTCCATGCTGGTAAACTAGCTTCTCTTTCTTGGATTCAAGACTGGAGGATGCATAACATTTAATCTTCTTGGAATTACTTGGGAAATCATTGTGTTCATTTTTACCAAGTTGATTTTCATGCATGTATCCCACAGCATATTCATCAGTTGAGTCAACCCTATTCCTCTTTGAGGGTAAGCATTTCATACTGCGTAAATGCTCATATTTATTTCTATTCTCCAGAACCAAATATGTTGAGCTCTCCTTCGCTCCCATGTTTTCAGCATAAGTGCAGTCATCACCATTCCTCAGAAGATCATTACATTTGACATCACTCACATGCTCTAGGTGACCCCCATTCACAAGAACTGATTCTTTCAGCTATTCACCAAAAAGAGATGAAAAGGGGGACAAAGTACAATTAAATATGATAAATGAAAACATATTTTTTGCCCGAGGAGATGAAAATATATATCTACACATATTTTACAGTGGTAGCTTTTTTGTGCATAATAAATGGATAAACATCCCATTTCAACAACTCTGCTCCACCTATTCTCATATTTTCTAAGGGTATCTGATTTATTCAAAAGAAATATAAGATCTATCTCATTCTCATTTAACATGATAAATAATTCTCATCATTGATAATCTCCAAGGAAATAAATTACATAATAAGCAATCAAATTGTTCTATTAGAGTAGCTTCTAAGATACAATGAAAGTACTTGTAGATCAAAATTGTATGAATAATTTTACCTCACGCAATATGCTTTGGAGGACATCTTCACAACTTTGTGAATTATCAAACTGAACTTTTGAATCCAGGATAGAAGAAATATCACTGTTACTTGCCTTAGTAGAATCAAACAAGCCCTCCAAACATCTTCTAGCAACCAATTCCCTTGTGTTTTTATCAAAAACATCAAGTTTTAATGGAGCTATATCAATCAAATCTGAAAGAGAGAAAAAGTAAGAAACCTAATCATCATGGACATTTTTGAAGTGAAAGGGCTAATAAAATAAGAAATGATTTGTTAAGTATGTTTTTCACTTTATGCATACCCTTCAGAGTAGATCTGGCCATTTCCTTGGAAGCTGCTAAAGCTTCGATAACCCAGAGCCACGGAAAGACTGATTTAGATACAGATGTGTCATCCATGGTGACTGGATATTTTTCAACTTCAAGAAAATGTAAACTTGTCAGTCTTTCTATGTGATTGTTCCGTATAGTAACTTCAATTTTTGAGGGCGTCTTTTCGACGAAATTTCATAAGCTGGTTCTTTTACATAAGGTGGTTGATTAGAGTTGAACAAAAAAGACTAGGCGTTAGGTTTTATAGTATGAAACATGTATTAGACTTTCCCACTATGTCATAAACAAAGAAGATGCTAATCGATAATTCTAAAACCGCAAGCATTTACACATAGACAAAACTAAAGACCGCGGTTTACATGTAACAATAATGCCATTATACCTAATCCCTAACTCATAAATAGTGATGTAACACATCAAGTTGGGTTTCCAAGTTCAGAGTTCAGAAAAGCCCAAGGAACAAAATTTCGTTCCGTTTCCTCTGAAACGATCAAAATATTTCTGTTTCGTGCGTCGATGACCGAAACGGAAGCAGCAGATTATGGTTTTCGGCAGTGGCAAATCTGTCAAACAGTGTCGTTTTTCCTAAACGTTGTCGAATATAGTTTGGAACAAGTGAGAAAGAAATAAGTTGGTGAGGGTGAATGAATCAGATAAGTGTGTCGTGCCCGTGAATAGTGGTTGTTTATGAATTGCAATGTTTCAAAAGGGTTGGGATATTTGTACTTGGCCAGAAACCTCAGAAGAGTATCAAGAAAAATTGAAATTCGAAAGCAGTGAGAAGAATTCATACCTTGATCGGTCACTTGCATATTCCTGAATGTTTAACCTTGAGTAAACCAATTGCTCATGCTTTTTAGAAGGTTGCTTTCAACCCTACCAGCACCGGTAGTCAAACCACGGTGGTGTTGATATGCCAAAGAGGTAAAGCCTCCTTGTGATCGCGGTGGATTAAATTCCACACAATTACCGGAGTTTTTCTCTGCTTCCTATGAAGTTTCTCTTTCTGTTCTATCTTTTTTTTGTTTTGTTTTTGCAAATGTTCTCTTTCTCTGATTTCAAATTCAAATACTTTTGTCTCTCTGTTCTCTTTGGTCGATTCTTGTGCCTGATTTCTATTGGGGTAGAATTTGTTATTTAGTTAATGGGTTAGTGGGCTACTGAAGTTGGGTCCATAATTTATAGACCACGCATATATATTATCTGATAAGCCCAATCGTTTTGTTTCTCAGTAAAAAGAAAAGCCCAATCAATTTATTAATGGAAGTGTTTGGTACAATAATTTTTTTCAGTTTTCTATAAATAATAATTTGAGAAACTTAAAAATTTTATGTTTGGTATAAGATTTTAAAAAAATATTCCCAGGCAAATAGGATTCATGGAAACTTTTTTGGGGCAAGTTTCTCATAAAAAAAAGTTTATGGGGGAGGTGAGATTCTTAGATTCTTATTTCATAACAAAGTTTATTACACATAAAAATACATATATACTTTTCATTAATGGCATAATTGTAATAATATCAAAATTAAAACAAACAAATAATTAAATTAAATACAAAACAAACAAATACAAAAAAAAAAATACCAAAATTGAAAGTTACTTTTTACTGCCTAAAGTTTTCTAGACCCAAGTAAATGCCAAGAAAAAAAAATGTTGACTCATAAACTCATAGACAAGAAAAAGAAAGAATAACAGTAATTCTTTTTTTTTTACCATGCATAAGATATTCATTAGCAAAAAAAAAAGTGAATTAATAAGTTGTTGGGACAAAGGTGAAATGTAAATTACTGTTCAACTATCGTCCTATCATCTTCATCAACTATGCAAAATGTTGTTCAAACAAGCGAAGAACGATTTAGTCATTGGTTTTTTTTTAACTATTTTTCTTTTTTTTGTTTTCCATTTCTTCTTTTTTGCCTTTTATTGGCTTGACGTGGTTAGCAGGAAATTTTGAATAACATATTTCTAGAATTTTTGGTAAAATCTAGCTAATAATTCACGGGAAATTGAAACTGAGATCTCAAGTTTCAGTTTCCACTCCCATACTTTAGTTAAAAAAAAATTAATTTTATTTATCCAATTTAAAAATAATTACTAGAATGTCTATGACTAACCATATTTAATTATTTTTAGGCGACAAAATTATTTTACATTTTAATTGGCATAGATCAAGTGATAAGAAAATGGTCGAATCGGGATAAATATATTAATAAATAAAATACCGTTAATTAGAAAATAAAAAAGAAAGTTATTTGCTTCTAATTGGTGGCAACCAACAAACAGGTGAAGAAAAAGGTTTCTTAATTAATAAAATGATATATAAATACATATAAATACACGAGTTATTTTCATCTTTAATTTCAAAACTTTAATTAATAAAATGATGTATAAATACAAAGGTAATATAAATTTACATAATAATAATAATAATGTCATATGCACAATAACAAAATAATATTAATGCCCATGTCGGTGCAAATGTTCATTTCGCTTTGTTTATATTTTAGTGGTTGTCGATTATGTTTCTAAATAGGTGGAGGTCATTTCCACCAGGACTGATAACTCTAATGTTGTTGCAGATTTTGTCAAATCACATATCTTTTGCAGGTTTGACATACCTAGAGCAGTCATTAGTGATCAAGGGTATCACTTCTGCAACAAACACATAAATGCATTGCTGAGTAAATATGAAATTTTTCACAAGACTTCAACTATTTACCACCCTTAGATGAATGGTCTGGTCAAGATCTCTAATCGAGAGTTTAAGAGAATTCTAGAGAAAACAGTGAGACCGGATAGGAATGACTGGAGTAAGCGTCTCGAAGATGCTTTATAGGCTTATCGAACCACCTACATGACACCTATAGGCATATCGCCTTACAGGTTTTTCTTTGGCAAGACATGTCACTTACCAGTAGAGCTAGAGCATCGGATTTATTGAGCAGTCAAGGCTTGTCATCTAGACATAGGTTTAGCCGGAGTCGAAAGGAGATCGCAACATCAACAGTTAGAGAAGCTCCGTCTAGAAATGTGTGCAAACTCCCGGATTTACAAGAAAAAGACGAAGGCATTTTATCACAAGTTGATTCTTGGGAAAGAATTCAAAGTGTGGGAGAAAGTGCTTCTATACAACTCTCGCCTTAAGTTATGGTACAGTTGAAATTTAAGAACTGACTATGGAAAGAACCTTCAAAGTTAATTGTCATCGACTTAAGCAATTTCATAATAAAACTAAGAAAAATCTGGTTGAATAAGTGACTTTAAATGATGTTGTTTATCCACCTTGAGAGTAGTTAATTTTTGTTTTATTTGCTTGTTTTTATTTTTGTTTTAAATTTTGTTTTCTGTGTTGGTTTTTATTTTATGTTTTATGTTTTAATTTTTATTGTTGTTTTTATTGTTGTTTTTGTTTTTAATTCTTATTTTTGTTTTCTGTATTTATTTCTATTATTTTGTTTCTATTTTTAATTTTTCAATCTATTTTCTGTTTCTGTTTCTATTTTTAAAAATTATGTTATGTTTTTTTTCTTACCAATTTATTTCTGTTTTTAACATTCTATTATGTTTTCTTTCAAAGTCTATTTCTATTTTAATTTTGTGTTTGTTGTTTAAAATTTTGATTGTATTTAAAAATTTTGTTTTGTTCTTTTTATTCACTTTGTGCAAGTTGTTTTATTTTTATTTTTTTGTATTTTTAATAGCACTTTAATAATTGTAGAGTTTGTGAATTTGAAGTAATTGTAATTTTGAGATTTCTAGCATGATTGAATAAGTTATTTTGCATCTTTTAGTTAACTAATTTGGTGATAGAAATTGATTTGATGGATTGAGTTTGATAGTGCATACCTTGTGAGTTTTTTAGCCTATTGTCATTCTCTATTTCTTTTTTATGTGCATTACTCTAATGTTGTTTGTTACTCTATAACTTGTTTTATTTCTTTTTTAGACTATATTGTCATTTGCATGCATGAATCAAGGAACTAAATGTCATGTCGGGGTACTGTTTCATTCACTTAAGAAACGAAAATGTTTCGGAAATTTCGTGGAAATGAATTTTTTTTTAAAAAACGTTTTAAATAATTTTATGCAATAACTTTTTTTAATTTTAAAAGATTCTAATATATAATAGTGATAAAAATATATAAAATTAGATAATGTAATATTGAATAATTACATTTTTAACCAAATAACATTAATATAATCAATGTCCAAAAATGTTTAAAATATTTGAGATGCATAAAAATTAATGAAAAGTACATATTATACTTTAAGTTTCAAATTACACAATACATAATCAACAAAAATATATTAAAAAGTTTAAATTAATTAGCAGTAGAATGTCTAGGGGTAAATATCTAGAACTTGGATATAATCTAAGAGGAAAAACATAATGCCGCTCGACATAGTCACAATAATTAATCCAAGTCATATAAGAGCAGTAAAAATTATCATAATCCCTCTTAAATTTTTTAAAATCTTCTATGTAGTATATTGGAGGATGTCAGTCAATCTGTGAGGATGATGAGTATAATGAGCCATAATTATGTGCAGAGGATGATGAATCATGCCCAGAACTCTGACCACATACTGAAGATGATAAAGTATAACCAAATCTATTAGACTTACATCCACGAGTAGGGGTGTAATTGGTCCGGTTTTCACTCTAAACCGAGATCGGACTGTGCCACCTATGCTTATCCACTGATGCTATATTACAAGAATATGTGACTTGTTATTGACAAGACAGAATCTATATCAAGCACCATAATTTTTTCTTGTTTTATCATCAACATTTGTTCAGCTTCAACTACCAGTACTATGCTTACCAACCATTTATTTTGCTTACCAGTTTCACATAAATCATCCGAGCAAATATCTAGCAATGATATAATGGCTGTAAAATAGTGAACAAATAATCTAAAATTCTGAACATCTTTCATCTAGTACTTAGTGCCAACAGCAGCAAGAGCTCCACCCCATCCCTGACTTATTCCATAAACAACAGCAACAACAGTCCATGACTTATTCCATTCACCTACCTGGATGAACATAGAGTTAACAAAATAAGATTTACCATATATGATGCAAGATAGAACTGATGCTTTCCACAATAACTCTTGGCCAACTCCTCCAAGTAAATAATGAAAATAGAACAACATCCACAATTTTATTTCAATTTGTAGGGTTATTCTCAAATGGGTCAGATCTAGCTATTGCTTTCAATCTTTCATTATTATGATTACATCAAGAAGATTGAAGCCCGAAAAGTGATAACAACTAACAAAAGAAAGCAGCTTCAATTTTATAGGATATCAGGCTATTCTCAAAAGTCACCAAAAAATCTTATGAGAAGAATACCTAATATTGCAAGGTACCTAGAATTAGTTTTGAACTTGAAGGAAATTCTTCATAAACCCCAATCCACCCACCAGTTAATAACAAACCAACCTCCAAATTTAGAAAACAAAGCTCCAATAGCATCATACCCACCATAGAGATAAAAGGAAAACAAATGCAACAATGGAATTTAAATCATTTACAAAATTTATCCATGAAAGAAGCAGAATAATTCTCCAGAGAGCAACCAAAATCTATGTAGAAACAGAGCTTCATACCTGAGCTGTTGACTGACCATGACTTGGTCCAAGTCTTCAATAACAGCACCGCAAGGATAAAAGAATAAGCTTGTTGACGACAAAGAAATATACAAGAAATGGCGGTTTCTGATTCCTTATTCTAGTCCTTTACTACTCCAAGTATAAAACTTTCTTCAATTAATGAGTTGAGGAATATTTAATAACCCAATTGAATCCAAAATCAACAGGAGAATATAATGAAAAATCACTTGAAGGCTTCTACTAGATACAGAGACAGTTGTCGCCGCCATCAATAGAGATCCAACTTCAGTACTAAGCTACTCTTTCTGCTTGCTAGCATCATCGTTAGCAAGCCAAGAACGCATAGACATGTTCTCCATCACCATTTTCTTTGATTCCAGTTTCTGTCGCAACTCCTCAAGCTCATTCAATCGTCCAAATGCCTATCCTACAACAAGGTGATCAGCGATGTAGACCAGAGAGACAGCGGTAACCATTGACGACGAGACAGTAGAGCATGAGACCGAGATGGATTGAAGTGAGAAGTTGAGGAAGACTGAGAGGGTTAGGGATTTCAGAGAGGGAGAATGGCAAAGATCGAGATAAGAGAAAAGGAATTGGTAGATTCTGAAGTTCAAAAGACTAATAAAACAACGTAGTTGTAATATATCCGGTTCGGTTCGGTTTTGTATTGGTTTTTTCCCATTCAAACCGAAAATCAAACCGACCAATTCGGTTTTTCAGATATATAAACTGAGAATCGGACCGATCATCTCGGTTTGGTTCGGTTTGCCTCCGATCCAATTCAGTTCGGTCAATTTAATCGCTATTTCGATTTTGGCTTACACCTCTATCCATGGGTATTAAGTGAAGAAAAATTAGAAGACAATTCTTCAACATCTTGCATTTTAACATCATTATCACTTGGTCTATTATAGTCAAAAGGCCTATAACCATGATCAATATCTTCAGTGCAATATTAAAATTCTTGTTCTGATGTGAAAATTATACCTGGTGAATTAAGACTTCTTACACCACCCCTATCAGTACTTGTAACATTTTTCACTACCTACTTCACCACCATCACCTATATCAATATCTGTATCAGTATCATCATCTGATTCCTCATCAACATTAGTAGTAGGTGAAAATCTATGATGTGTTGATCTTCTCATCAAATTTTTAAACTCATCATCTGTAGTTATTATATTTGCTTGCTTTCCACTAACTTTTAGTTGAGTAGTTTGTGAATCTAACCATAAATTAGCAAATGTAGCCAAATAAGTATTTAGCTTAAGATTTCCAGTATCTTCATTTAATTCATCTAATAGTGCATTACCAGGATCATCTAACCATTTTGAAATATCATCATATTCTTCAAAAATTGTAGTTAAATTTATTGCTTTGAAGTCAGCACCTTGTTTATTATGCTCCTTCATAATATTCTTCAATTTCAATCGCATGTTATATTGTGCAAAAATAAGGTTCTCTAGTTTATCATAATTCAAATAATTACGGACTTTTATGTGAATAAGTGTAAATGTGTTCCAATTTTTATCGCACTCACTAGACGAAATTGTTTATAATAATATTTTTATTGCAATTTTTCTTAAATTTGCAGCATCAGTGTCATGCATAAGCTACTATTCAGCTGCAAATTAAAATTGGTAGAAATTAGTTAGTAATATATATAAATGTTTCCATATACACATAGTAATTTTTTTACTAATATAATAAGTCAAACTTGGATCTGTTTTATCTCTTCCTTTGATAGCTAATTTGTTAGAAAATTCATANTGTTTTATCTCTTCCTTTTATAGCTAATTTGTTAGAAAATTCATATATGACATCTCGAAATATTTTAGCTTACATAAAAAATATAATGCAGGTAATTATTAGATATTCTTATCACGAATGAGAAATATAAAAAAAAAATTATAAATACCTCATTTAATGCATAAGAAGCTTTAGTTAAGTTTGACTCTAATCTAGAAATCACATGCTTAAGCACTTTCAACAAATGTTCTTGAGCTCCAAGGTTTTCAGAGTATTGATATGATGGATTCAAGTAATATGTTTTTTTCATGTATAAATCAAGAATAAAATATCAATTACTATAGTTAAAGATGAAATAAATATCAATGTATTACAAAAATAACATAAATAAAAATGTATAATTAAATATTTAATACTTGCTATATGAATATCAATGATTATTTGTTTATGCCAATGATAATCAATCATATCAAGATACTTTTTGCCTGACTTAGGAACCATCTCTTGAATTGTTAATCTTGCTTTGCACATTGTTGCATAAACATATGACATTATAGTTTGCTTTTCTCCATCAACCAGCTTTAGAACTTTAGCAATTAGTATATGTATATCAATAATTTTTTTAACATTCTTCTAAAAAATTTGGATCTACTATAGTGGCATGAACTTGTGCTCCAACTGAATCCTTATTAGCTGAATTCCTATATCATTCATCTGAAGTAACCATTTTTTGCAGCCCATTTTTCTGTTCTATAAGACTTGCAAGAGCAATATAATTAGTTAAAAATCGTATTTGAGCAAGTCTAATCAACTCTCTTGTGCAATAGGTTCTCATTATGTAAAGAATTTTAGAATGATTGTAAATAAAATTGGTGTACCTTTTAGCATCTTCCAAAACCTTCTCAACTTCTTTAAATTTTGTCAAATAATGCAATATTAGATCAAGAGAATGAGCAACACAAGAAGTTCAATACAAGTGTGGTCTCTTCTCCATTAATAACTCACCAGCCTTTTTGTATGCAGATATATTATCTGTAATGATTTGTACAACATTAGTTTCACCGATCTTTTCAACCACTTGGTTTATCAAGCTAAAAATATACTTGGCATCTTTTTCTCTTCCACTTGTATTAATTGGCTTGTGAAAAATTATTCTCTAATCACTGTAGATCAAAAAGTTTATGATTGCTAAATAAGATATAAATTGCCAATCATCGCACATAATTGTGACACCATAAATTGCCCATTTCTTTTTAAAATTTTTCATGTATTCTTTTATCTTTTTTATTTAATCATCAAGAATTGGGCCACTAATATCATAAGGAGCAGGACCTTGCACCCCAACACCTGCACGTGCAATTTTATCAATCATGATATCATAAAAAGGACCCTGGGCTTTGTTTGGTGAAATAATTTGATAAATAAAGAACTTACCAATTGCTTGCCTTGCTAACTTTGCCCATTTTTTAGGATTTCATTAATCGTGCAATTTTTGTTGATAAACATCTCGTTGGCGATATATTGAGGGACTCATCTCTTTCTTGGTTGGACCATTTTCTTTTTTTTTTGCCAAAGCTTTTACTTATAGACTCTTTTACACTTTCACTACGAAAAAAATGTCTTTTTCCTTTTTTTGATATTGGTTGAAAATGACCATATTGATGTTCTCTTTCTGCCATGTATATATCTTTAATAGATATTTGTTTTGCATATTCTAACTCTTCTTTCTCTTGAATTGTCATATCATCATTTGAATCTTCAAATGATATCTCTTCAATGACAGCTCTTCTTCTAGCTCCACCTATTAGATTTTCACTCATTTCAGCTCTTGTAGTAGCTAATTGTTCATTATCTTTCTTTTTGTCTTTCAAAAATTCTATCATTTTATTAGAAATTTTTAAATGACATTTTTCACATTTCTTAACATTGGGATAACCCCCAACTAAGTGTTGCTTCAATCTAGTCCCACTACCACCTTTCATTATTTTATGACAAAAATTGCATTGTACATGTTGTATATTTCCACCCAACATTTCTCCATAAGTCCAACCAGGATCTGTTTTTCTCTTTTTTTTTTTTTTTTTTTTTTTTTTTTTTTTTNTTTTTTTCTCCTTTAGATCTTCATCTATTAATATTTCTTTCCCCCTACATGAAATCATATCTGTATCTCAAAAATAATAATACAAATATGTAACTAAAAAATAAACTAAACTCTATAGCTTAAGATAATCATTCTATTTTTTTCGTCCAAAATACCATAAAAATAACAAATGAGAGCATTTATAAAACTTCAGCATAAAAAACTTATAGTTCATTGCTTCAAGTTCCCAAAGTACTTCAAATGAGACTACGAATCTGTATCTACATGTTTCTAAAGTAAAATGAAAACATGATCTATTTAAATATGACATAGAACTTTATTCTTTTATTTGTTGCTCTAAAATAATGTAATCAATAGTGGAAAAGTATAACTAAAGAAAGGAATAGTACAAATAAAATTCATGGTGCACAATTAGAAATTTAGAATCCTCTATGGTAATTATATCAGCAACTAGCAAAAAAATCAGTTTTTACTCACTAGCTCTCACCAAATTTTCATCAAATAAAAAGCTTCCAACATGAAGCTTGTCACTTGCGACTAAAACTTAAAAAAAAATAGTATGAAAGAGAAACCATGTGCACCACTTCCAGTAATTTTCTATTTCTTTTAAGACAAAGATGCACTACTCCATCTGGAGAAGACTAAGGAGAAGACATTTTTTTTTTTGTATTGTTTGTTATGATTGATTTTTAGGTCAATGACACTCTTCCTAATTTGAGTTTAAGATAGAATAAGACCCAATACTGAGAGGAAAGATAACCAGAAATGACAAATTAAATGACTAGAAGATGCAAGATCAAGAGGGCCAGAAAAGACTAACCTTCAGCTAGAGAAATTAACTTTCAGTGGAAAAAACCCCCTTGAACTATGCTCTTGTTGCGTTTTACCCTTCATGCTTCAAAAACGTAGGAAATACCTCATTGAACTTTCAAAATGTGCACTTTACCCCCGACCTTGATGTCCGTCCATTAATGTGCACATGATTTGATTAATTTTGGCCATAATGCAATTTTATAGGGGTATAAATAAAAATAAATTTATAAAAATTCGGGTTAAAAAGTAATATTAAAAGAGTTTTGGGATCAAATTATAATATTTAAATCCCTTCTTCCGTCCATTAATAGACGGACGTCAGGGTTGTGGGGTAAAGTGCACATTTTGAAAGTTTAAGGAGATCTTTTTTACGTTTTTAAAGCATGGGGGGTAAAGCGCAACAAAAGTATAGTTTATGGGGTTTTTAGGACTTTTCCCTTCTTTTTTTTTGGTTGAACAACGGGGCAAGAGCCCAACAAAAGCAAGTGCAGAAACTACTCAGGGACTACTTTGGCCGTCGAAACACCCAAATAATCCTCAAGCAAAAGCTACTTAATAAACAAAGGACAAATAAAGAATTGAACAACACAAAACGAGGCCTCATGCCCTTTCCTAGCTAAGGCATCACCGTATGCATTACTTTCTCGAAACACGTGCTTCATAACAACCTCCCATCCTCGACTCTGAAACTTTTGAAACTCTTAAAACTCTTGAACAAGGTTGTAACATGGATGACGCTTACTGCTGCAGGTAAGCAAAAGGTGCACAACACACTACGACTCTATTTCTGCCTCAACCTTAGGAATACCCAACTCCCAAGCAAGACGGAGCCTATAGACCAGACCCCAAAGTTCCTCAAGAATGATAGAAACAGGTCCCAAGTTTCACATAAACCCTACTACAAAGGAACTATTAGAATCTCTAAGTGAACCTTCACATGCTGCGGAACAAGGAGACTCAAACCTAGAACCATCAGAGTTAAGTTTGATCCAGTCATTCCTTGGCAAGACCCAGGAGATATTCTGGGTATTGGACGTACCCTTCCGAAGTCTGATACTAGAGAGATCATTAACACATTGGTATTCCTTTACTCTTGAAAAAAATAAGAGAGACCAAGTTGTAAAAACAGAAGCGATGTGAAAGAAAGATATTTTTACTATTGATTATGTAGTATTTTTTTTTGGTAGATAAACGGGCAAAAGCCCAAAGAAAAGAGAGAAACTACAACTCAGAAACAGGGGGCAAATAATTCCCCAACTAATCAACTACAAGAAAATGAACTAACGCATGCGGATGGGACGTTAGTTGCATGGCACCCAAAGGTTGATTCAAACTATAGTTTGCTAACCAATCAGTGCAACAGTTTCCTTTTCTGCCTACGTGGTTCAACTTAACGTGCCACTCCTTATGCAGTAAACCAGAAATCTTGGAGAAAAACTGGAGATGCCTTCCACCCACGAGAACCTGGCCAGAGAGACTCTTAATAGCTGACTGCGAATCACGATAAGCTTCATATCAGAAGCTGTTGTTGCTGGTTTACGTGGCTGGGTGTGATGCTTGGTGAAGTGGCTTGGTCCTTGGTTGTTGCTTCTACACAAGTCACTCCTATTTGTTGCACAATCACCGTCGAAAACAAAAGCATTCTCAGAAGCCCAAATAGAGTGTAAGCCACACCGTAAGTAAGATCCCAACTAAAACCAGCTTGACCCCAGTCCTCCCGAAGATTCGACAGCTACCAAGCATGCAAGGGAAGAGCAAAGAAAATATGCCACAAACTCGGATGAACCAGCCTCCACCACACCTTCCTAGCCGAGTGATATGTCTTAGGTACTTACGAAGGTTAGTGAGGATGTTGTCATGACCCACTAGCCAAAGGAATGATCGAAGACGTTGGGCACCCACCATGCATAATTTGCTTATCTGTTCATTCATTCTGTCTGTTTCAATATATTTCGATATCCAGCTAGAAATTTCGTGTGTTTCTGTCCATTTCCACCGAAATGGACCGACACCTGCATGTTTCCATGGAAACAAGAGAATTTCTCAACTACACCTGTGTTTTGTGTCGTGCATGAAGGAAATGGAAATATTTCGTGCGTTTCGTATGAAACAACACGACATTTAGTTCTTTGGCATGAATGTGATGAAGACCATCTTTTCTTGTTTTTAGCCTATCTAACATTTTTTTCCCTTGTTTTTCCTATTGAGCCTAATTTTTTCATTTAGCTCATTGCAAGTCTTTACTATAAAATCATGTTTTTACCAACCTTAGAAAATATGAAAGCATTGGTTAATCTCTTGATGAGTTTTTAATTGTTCGGGATGAACAAAATTCTAAATATGAAGGAGATTTGTGCAAATTCAAAGACAAATTGACTATGTGAATTGAAAATACAAAGTGAGTAAAAAGACAAAAAAAAGAAAAGAAAAAATTATGTCGAAAAAAAAACAGAAAAGAAAGAAAAAAATAAATGCAAAGAAAATAGAATAAAAATAATATATTGCATTCCAAAAAGAAAGAAGTGTGCATAGAATTTTTGGGTTGAAAATTTTTATGCTTATTTCTATTTCGACGCATCATTTTCAATGTCTTCATGCTTTCTTGAATTTTAACTTACAATATCATACTATCTATTTCATTTATTCCCTCTCCTTGGCCCTATTACAACTTTCAATAAAGTAATTTTGATTTGTAAATGCATGTGTTTATTGTAGTGGAGATTAGAACATATACAAATCTATGATAGTGCAAATTGTCATTAGTTAATTTGAGTGAAACACTTACCCTTTACACTTAAGGGATTGAGAGTGTATCTTGTAAGACTCTATCTTTCTTAGTCTATTTAATTCTATTAAAGTCATCATGCTTGTTGTTTGAAAGTGTAAAAAATAAATTCTTGAGTGTCTTGATTCTTTTAAGTTTTGATTGTTCTTCTTACTTACTTAGTTTTTGCAATCTTGAAAGTCTTGTATGAGAATAATCCCTTAGCTGTTTTCTCTCTTTCTTAGTTTTATTTCTAGTTTGTCTAGGACGTGCAAAGAATAAGTGTGTGAGGATTTGAGGAACAATACTTTTATATGATATTTGATATTTATTTCCTAACGTTTTTCATCATTTTTTATGCTTAATTTCATGACTTAGGCCTTTTTATGTGATTTAGGTTCCATGTTGGGTTTTAGAGTTTTTATTCTTTAACACTATCATTTTCACACTGTCTCTGTATTTTTGGCATATCTTGAGTTACCGAATTTTAAAAATTGCAATTTCAATCTTGTAGGAAAGCTAAGACACAGAGCTACAACTCTTATGAAGACCATATTTCCGTCCAGAGGTGTCTTAGTGGTGCCCTGACCCGTCAAAGTTAGCATTCTGATTGCTAGTCCGAGCCAGTATTTTGGGCATAGTTTCTTATTCTGTAATCCTAATCATGCAAGGGAGAGTTTTTTCTGAACCTAAGAAGCAAGTCTACACAGAGGGATAGATAAATTTTTGTTATTGGGTGATTATAAATTCCAGAAATTAGGTTAAAGAGTAGACAGTTTTGAGGAGATAGTTTGGTAGACAAGTTTGAGGCATTCAATATTTTCCCTTTCCTAATTTGTACGTTTTTCTCTGAAGACTGTTCCATTGCTTACTTCTTCCATTTGACTCAAATTTGATGGCCATGGAAGAGTACAACTTCTGTAACCAAGTTAGACTACGTATGAAATACGGTTTGATTTTTAAATCTGTACTTAATTGAATTCAGTTTAATACAATTTTGTTCATTATTAGATTTTTGCATTTCTTTGATTTGTGTTTGGGTTAATAGAGATCTCTATTACTCATATAGATCTAAGGTATGACATAGAATTTAGGTTGATCAATCTTTGTTCTATTGCATAAATCCAGAGATTAAATAACTAATTGAAGTTCGATTTTAGGTTAAATAACTAATTACAAATTTTGTGCGATTGCAAAAATTTGTGATGTATGTGGTTAAACTAGATTCTTGATAATAATTCAGTAGGAACACATAATTATAATACGAGATTTCGTTTATAGTGATGTGGTTTTTGCTACCGGCAAGTATACCGGGACACACAAGTAGTATAAAAGTGAGTTGAGTATCGTCCTCAGGGATTTGATGTTAGCAATTACCAATTTCACTAACAATGATTTTATTTAAAAAATTCAATGGGTTGAGTTTGAGAAAGCTATCTTAATAACATGGATCTCAATGATCAATTGAAATGAGCTGAATAGCACAGCTTAACAACTTAATCAACAATTAAAGTAAACGATTAACAATTAATAAGAGAAGGTTAGGGGGCTGATTTCACTTGGTTTGGACTTCGATTATTTCATAAACAAAATAACCTTTGAATTACTGAAGAATACATTATTCTAGCTACAAATCCTTTGTTGTTGGCCAATTTCCCTAAATTAATTGAACTTAATCCCTTGGAGAAACAATCCTCTCTATCCCAACTAATTGTCCAATTCCTTGATACAATTAACTTGTCTAAGTGATTAAGCTCTAGAAAATTAATTCAAGACCACATAAATTAAGTTATATATTCCTAGATTAACTTGATTTATGGTAGAAATTACAAGAGCATACTCATATTTGACTATCCTTAGCATCAACATGAGTCAATAAATCATTCAAATGGTAGTTAAGCATTTAAAGACATTAAAAACGGTAAAATCTACTCCAACAAAGAGACTTGCATCAAAATAACTTCATTCAACAATAAAACTTCATCCAAAACCTAGCTACATCAATCCCCTAACTAAGGGAGTTTAGCTATTCATAGTTAAAACAGAGGAATACAGATAAACAGAGTTCATTAAGAGAGAAGAGAGGAAAAACTAGGTAAAATCTGAGTTGAATCCTCTGAAAATGCTCTAACTTCTTTCTCTTCTTTGTTCTTGACGGCTCTCCTCTGGATCCCTTTTTCTTTCCTCTTTCTTTTCCTTTTATAGCTAGATTAGCTCCAGACATAGGAGAAAAGACACCTCAGCAATAAAACCAGCGCTGAGCGCTGCGATACCAACGCTGGGCGCTGGCCAATGAAAACACGGAAGGTTTTGATTCGCTGAATGGCTGGCGTTGAGCGCCAGGATGCTGGGAAGCTTTGTGAATCTATGCCCTATTGGCGCTGGGCGTTGGATGGCCAGAGAGCTTTTCCAGCACTTGATTTGTCCTGTTTAGTTAATTCTTCAACCTCCTAATGCTCTAACCTTCAAGAGCAATCAAAAAAGACTATAAATGAGTTAAAAACATGCTAGAAAATTAAATAAAACTATAACTTTGACACTAATTAAGATTAATAAATAACTAGAGAATATGACACACATTCATGCAAAATAACTTAAGAACTAGCTTGATAAAGTATAATTGGAGCTATAATAATTGTATTTTATGGAATTATTACACCCTCAAACTTAGGATTTTGTTAGTCCTCAAGCAAAAGTAAACTCAAAAACACTAACTAGAAAAAGATAAGCAAAATAAAATCAACATCACAACATGACTTCTAAAACTCTCAAATTTAAACTCAAATTAACTTATAATGACAACTTGCAACTCATAATTCCTAGCCGCTTTCTCAAGGGAATTCAAAAATTTACTCAGTTCATGCAGATTAGTGTGTGAATTGTGAGTGTTGCATACCCACCAAGATTTAACACAGTAATGAATCCAAGAAAGTCCATGAACTTACAAAGTGATTATAATTCCCTCTTCACAAAAATAACATATTCCAAACCAATGATCACTAGGACTTGAAGGGTTTACAGGGTAAAGTCTAAATGCAAATCACGAATGAATAATGATGCTCATGTACCCTTAAATACCTGGATCATCCTAGAGATTTGGCAATAAACCTCCACTTGAGCTCTTTTGTATTGTGCATGTTTTTTTTTTTTTTTTTATATGCATCATTGTGCATTTTCTGACCAAGCTACTAAAAGTAGGAGATAAATGTATGACCGTGCGCCTAATCCACACATCATAAACTCACTCTTCCTTACAAAACTGGAATTTTAAATTGATAGACATAATAAAGCTCTGAAAAAAATGACCATGCGCATAACCACACATTACCTCCTTAGGCCACTAAGCTGAACAATTCATTTTCTCACAATTTTTTAAGCTAGTGGGGTTACTTAATACCAAAGATAATCCAGGGCTCAAAGGTGCAGAGAAACAATAAATTAGAAATCAAGCAAGGGTTTATACACCACAAAATCAAACTTACAGGGGTAGTAAAGAAGTTCGCAATTGCAAAGAACTTTGTGAGGCCTAGATCCTTTCCATGATCAAGAAAACAGAAGAACCGCTTAGAGGAGAAAAGAATCACAAGGTAATCCACTACTAACTCAGAGTAATGGGTAAAAATTCTTGTTGGCAAGCAACAACACTCAATGAAAATTTAAACAAACGAACCATCATTGTTGGTTTCAAATTCCCAAGAGAATGCAGCCATACTTTCAAGATGTAAATCATCAAAATGAGTTATAATATAACTGATAATCTTTATCAGTATCAGTATTTGGAAATTACTAAATAAGAACAAGAATAGAAACAGACATTCAGATAAAACAGAAAATAACTAGTCTCAATGGTAAAAATAAAGAAACAAACAATATAAAAAAGAACAACACCCCCAAACTTAAGAAAAGCAATGTTCTCATTGAGGAAGATGTAAAACATATATAGAATATAAACAACAAAATGAACAAAAAGTCAAGAAAATGTCCTATGCCGGTTGGCTACTCAGAGTCATCATCTGAGTCAGGTGCCGGCTGGCGTGGTGGTGAGGTGACAGGTTGCCAGGGCTCATCCGGAGGATGGGGGTGCATGAGATCTGGTGGCGGCATGGGAAACTAAGGATAGGCATATGGATCCCGCCGCATGGAGCGCATCAGGGCTCGGAATGTCGCATTTGTGGATTGCATGGCTCGCACAGAATATTGGAATTGGCGGCTGCTCTAGATTTCCAGGCGGACCACCCGTTCTTCTATGACTTGTCGGTGATCACGGGCCTCTTGTTGGGATTGCTGGTGCTGACTGATCAGATCCCGCAGAAGCTGCTCCATGGATGTGGCACTAGTAGGCGGGGGAGCCTGGGGAGTTGGAACTGAGGTGGAAGGACCAGCATCTTGTGAGGGTGGACCCGGAGCAGGTGAAGTGGAGCCTGAAACACTTGTAAACTCCCTTTAAAATTTGGCAATGTCGGAGTAATCTAGAGGTCGAAATGCAGAGTACTTCTCTTCACCATCAGTAGGGACACCGGTTTGAATACATAAGTGTGTAATCAAGCTGGGGTAAAGGAACGGTCGTTTGGAATTTTCTTAGGCACTCTGGTGTATATGGTCTTGAAGTAACCGCCCAATGTGGACCATCCTTTTTTTCAAAATGGTGAAGATTAGTATGGCGCGAGGAATAGTCACCTCCGACGAGTTGCTGGATGGCAGAAGGTTGTACAAAATAAATGAGTGACAAGCCTTAGCTAAGGGGATGAGATCCACCCTTTTTAACTTGTTGGGTTTGCCGACTCGGTCAGGAATCCAAGCGGCACCCTTACAGCAGATGGTGGCACGCACTGTTTGTAGGATAAACTCATTATGGCTACGATTCATATAGTAGTCATATGTAATTGAGAGGGGCCTGTAGCGTAGACCAAAATACGAAGCTATCGTTTTTGCATCAAAAGGGACTTCGTGACCCCGCACAAAAGAAGTCCAGATAGGAGTCCCGTCGGAAGTGTCCCAATCATTGGCATAAAATTCCTTGACAATAGCGGGGTAGCTAGTGCACATGGGTTGACAGAGCTTCTCCCAGTGTTGGTTGTGAATATATGAATCAATCTCTTCACTGGTTCCCGGGGTCAATTGAAACCTTTTTTCTCGCCATACTTTTCGTCTGGTGATGGAGTTATAAAATCTTTGCTCATGTGCCGGAGATTTAAAACGAGAAGTGGTGGAAGTAGAGGAACTCGCTTTGCCACTATTTCGGGAACGCTTGAGCATGGTGATCTACCTAGAAAAAGGAACCACATTAAGAATTAAGCTCAAAGTGGCAGGGCAGTGAATACAGCATAAGGTAACAGGGACCAATTAATTACAAGCATTTAGTATCCCAAGTAATTGAGAATAACTCCACACACCATGATGGAACATGCTTCACACCCCCAAACTTAATAAGATTAAACATGTGAGCACTTTGGAAAGCACAAGAATGGAAATGATAAAAGATAACTTGGCGAAGATATTTATGGTCTCATTACAAGCAAGGTATGAATGCCTTGCGAGAGAAAATTGCAAGAAAAATGCTAGCATGAGGACTTTGCAAGTGACAATGCATATTGTTAAATAATAAGCAATGCAATACAGGGAGCACTGTAAACAAGCAAAAGCAAGCACCATTGCACTAATCACATAGCATAGCTCAAGTAAAATCGGCTCACAACCCATGGTAACACCATTAACTATCAAATAGCAAAATGAAGCTCCATCCACGCACATACCATCAACTAGACATGTCATTACCCATTGTGCAGGCATGTGGAAAAATAATGAAAGAAATCAAGTGGTGCAAGTCTTGAGAAATCAAAGGGTTCAAGATAAAAGTTAGCATGTGTGGACTTTCCAAATATTAATGCATACTCAAGCAACTTCATTATCATAAGGTAAGAAAGTAAAAATTTCCATGCTAGCATTAAAGAACTAGTGAAATGCCCTTGAACCATGAGAACCACGTAACCCATTCACACTTACTCACTTAGGCATTTTAGCAAATACCTTGCATGCATTCTTAAACTAGGAATAGTCCAATTTTGGAGGTTTTGTTCTATCTTTGAAATGACAATTTCTCTGCTATTACTTCTATCCTCTTGATTATCTGATGAATAGTCATGTTCTTGAATACCTGAACTAGAAGGTTCATGTCTACTAGACAACAATCTCTTAATCACCCTTGACATTATAATTAATCTTAACTCTAATCCAATTAATTATCTTTCTTGAACTCACCGGGACCACTACGCTGACCAGCAGTTTTACTGCCTCCCCTGGGTCTTACTATCGGGACCACATTTTCCGGCTGACCAACGCTAAGCCAAGAAAAACTCTTAATCTTTTTTGAGTCTTGAAATCTTACAAAGTCTAGGACTTTAAAGACCTATGCCTAACTTGATAAACTTCCAAGACAAATATTTGAACAGTGACTAGACAACAAGATAAACAAGTTTCTTTAAATAATATTGAGAAAATTGTTGATAAGTTTGAATCTCTTCTGTTTCCAAAGGACGTTCCTTTTTGAGGTAATTAACTCTATTGCTATAAAGCCAATAAGAGAGTTTTAACTTTTCAATAGAAGGACCATAATATCCTACAATCTGACTTAGACAGCTAGATATGCAATTCTTTTTTATCTTAATAAAACTTGATACCTAAGAACCCAAACGTAGTAAAGATTTGCTGTTTGAACAAATTCTTTGTTGAGAAGGAGACTTCTATAATGTTAATTAAAACTTGATTTTCTAACAAACCATAACTATGATATCTACTGACTCGGTACTCAAACCACCTAGTCATGTAGAGTGTTCATGTTTATCTTTTGAGAAGACATATAATGTGTGTGAGTTTTTTTTGGGTAACCAAAATTTTAAGGTGAAGGGAGACTATCACATTCTAAGGTCAGAGTATGTCATAAGCCTCAACAAGAGCTTACATTGGTACTTACAGATTGCCTACCAAAGTGGGAATGCTCGCAATGAGATTCGAATTAAGCCTTACAAACGAAGTAATTCGATTCTTACCCGTTGAACTAACCCCTGTTGGCTAATGTGTGTGAGTTTTAATTCATTGTTTGATTAATATAAATTTATATTTTATCTGCATCCAATAAGAAAAACGCCATACAAATAAAATAAGTTAGAAATATATACCAAAAAAAAATTAACAATAAAAAAAAAGTAGCATGTTGTACACAAAAAGAGTGCGCGTGCAGAGGGAGTTTAACAACTATTACGAAAGAAACGTTATTATGCCCAAAATATTAAAGTTGAAATTTTTTTAAAAAAATTCACATAAAAAAACAAAAAATTAAAACTTTTAACGGCAATTAATTCCGAATTGAGCCCAAGCTCGAAACCGAAATAATTCTACTTGTTTGACTAATAGACCTTTCGATTCCGTCTTTCTTCTATTTCCCCTTCCCTTCTTTTATTTCTGTTATAGTTTGTTCGTGGCAAAATTCGCACGTGCCTTTAGTTGGGGGCGGTGTCACCGACCTTCTCTCTTCTTCCTCGGCAAAACAATCGTCGATCGTCGTCGGTGTGGTCGTCGATAGTGCGTAGTTCTTTCCAATTTTATCTAGCAATTGCAAACTCCTGTCGGGTTTGCACCCAATTGGTCACCGTTTAAGGTTCGTTGTAACCCATCAATCCCTTAGGGTTTCGGTCTTCCGCAATCTCTATTGTTTGATTTGATTTAGTATCTATCTAGGGCTAATTGCTATGTTTATTGTTAATTGTATTTATATAATCTAAATTTAGTCATTCAATTGCCCATCACGAGGACAGGGGGATCTGCTTATCTGCGCTTTCTATTTAGATAGAATTGAGGGAAATTTACAATAGTTTGTTGCATTCAATATCTTTTGTCATTTTCTTTTAGATTTTGTAACATCTAACCAAGTTTTTTCCCAGTTCAGTACTATTTATTCTTGCCATGAATGGAATTTAATACTTTTGAGTTACGTTGAAATTGGTTGACATTGAACTTAGTGGCAATATTTTTATGGAAATTAATTCTTCTCTCGTTAGTGACTGATTTGAAATAACCATATTTTCTCATAGTTCACCGGTTTGTACTCTGATAAGAAGGGTTTGGTACAGCTGGACTGCTAGCTGATGGTGGAATCCTGCAACATTTATGAGTTATGCGATTCTTGGTTGGTAAAGCAAGTGTGAATAAAGAACATGAAATTACAGGCACATATTCCAGGGCAGATATCAGGGCAGGTACCTAATCAAGCAGTGTCCCAGTTGCCCGGGCTGTCTCAGCCAAATGGAAATACCCTCCCTCCTCAGATGTCAAATTTAGGTGGTGTTTCTCGTTCAGCAATTAATATGGACCCTGAATTTCTTAGAACGCGCTCGTTAATGCAAGAGAAGATGTAAGACAATATTCAATTCTAAGCTTTTTTTTTTTTTTTTTTTTTTTTTTTTTTTNTTTTTTTTCCTTTTCTGTTTTCCATGTTGTTCATAAGCATTCTGCATTGACTTTTCTAAGGAATTCTATTAATAGGGGTAAAACAGGAGATGAATACTTTTCTCTTGATCAAAAATAGATGTAACAGGATGCAAGTGTAAACTTAATAATGAAAGGAAAATAAAAAGGGAAAACGAAAATATTTTTATTTATGCAGAACAAAACAAATCAGAAAAAAAAAATTGCAGGGCATGTCTTAGGGTTGAATTTTTTGGATGAAATATGATAAATTTTTTGGCTTATTCAGTTTAAAAATGTTGTTCAGAATGTTATCATATGTAAAGTGTTCACAATGGTATTTCCCTGAAAGAATTGAGTTATGCCTCTTTGTTTTATACATGTATTTTATGGCTTTTTAACCTTGGATGTTCTGTCAAATTGTTGAAATGGGGATTAGGTGTACCAGATACCTCTCTTCCTCTCTGATAATCCCTCTTCGATAATATTTTGTGTCCATAGCCCTGCCTATTACTATCATTATCATTTTGCCTTGACAAATACTATTATACACACACATAACATCAGACTGTGATACATTTAACCTTCTGTTCCCATTGCTGTTGATTGTACACAACACCAATAAACATTTTACTTTTTACCTTCCAGCTTTGATATATTGGTGCGGAACCAGCCACAGCCAGTTTCAGATTTGCACAAGAGGAAGTATAAGGATCTAGCAAAACGCCTGGAGGAGGGCCTGTTCAAAGCTGCTCACACCAAGGTTTCTTTCTAGGCCTTCAATTATTTGTCGAATTCAATTCTTTAAGCAATTTAAAACTTATTTTTTTCGTAATCTTTTAGATACTTGAGAATTCCAATTCTGGAAGTAACAACATGGAACCTTTTAACTGTTTTCCTAGGTTAATTTTCAGGGTCTTTGGAGTGTTCATTGGCTCTGTTATGCATTTTGGCAACAGTTATTATTCTTAGTGTTAATAATGTTTTCGACTTATATTTAGGAGGATTACACAAACATGGAGACATTAGAGAGTCGTTTGTTTAGTTGCATCAGGCGACCGTCACCCAATAATCACAACCAACAATATCCACAGCTTGTCAGCTCTTCTCCAATTGGTACGATGATACCAACCCCTGGTATGTCACATATTGCAAATTCAACCATGGGGGTTGCATCATCTATGGATGCCTCAATGATTGCTGCCAGTGGATGCCATAGTGTAGCACCTACATCTGTCAATGCTGGAAGCATGTTACCAAGTGGTGGCATGCACGGTAATTCCATGAATAGATCTGACGGTAACACTCATTTTTTTTTTTTTTTTTTAACTTAATCCTTTCAGTTTGTTTCTTTTTTCTTGCATTATAGTGTATTTATTGCAGGCGCTTTCTCTAATGGCTATCAGCAGCCTTCTACCACCTTTTCCATTGGTTCTGGGGGAAACATGTCATCAATGGGCATGCAGAGAATTGCAAGCCAAATGATTCCCACTCCCGGATTTAGTGGCAGCACAAATCATTCATACATGAATGTGGAATCTTCTACTAATAGCAGTGCATTTTCGACTGTTGAATCTTCATTAATATCACAGCCACAGCAGCAGAAGCAGCACGTTGGTGGCCAAAACAGCAATGTGTTACAGAACATTGGCAGCCAACTAGGTAGTGGTATTAGATCTGGTTTACAGCAGAAATCCTATGCATTCTCAAATGGTGCAATAAATAGTGGGTTAGGTTTGATTGGAAACAATATACAGCTTGCAAATGAAGCTGGCACTTCTGACGGCTATCTAAATGCCACATCTTACGCTAATGGCCCCAAACACTTACAGCAGCATTTTGATCAACATCAGCCGCCACCAGTGCAAGGTAATTTTTCTTACTCTTTTTTCTTTCAGTTCACAAGGGATTGAACCTAAGATGTTTACCCCCAAGCCTACCCCCTTCATCTAAGGTAATTTTTGTTTGGTGGTGGGGTCTCTCTCTCTCGCTCTATGGGTGTGTGGCTATGTCTACATGCATGCAACTTTTCCCCTTGCACTTTTTAGGCAGACAAAAAGATACATCTTTCTTCTTAGAAAATGGCATCTTACTGTAAGGTAACATTTTTATTACCAGGTGATGGATATGGATCGAGTAATGTTGACTCTTTTACTTCTGGAAATTTTTATGCCACTGCAACATCCTCTGGATCTATGATGAACTCTCAGACCTTGAATTCTGTAAAATTGCCATCAATACCCAAACCCAATTCTCTATTAAGTAGTCAGTCCAATTTGCATGGCATGCAACAGGCTGCTCATCTAAAGTCCCAAGCAATTAATCAGTTGGAAAAGTTGAACTTTCAGCCTTCACTGTCTTCAAGAGAAGGTGTTCTACATTCTCAACAGCATTATCAGCAACAGGCCCAACAATTTCAACAGCCAGAGCAGTACGCTCAACAGCAATACCAACCGAAGCTGCAAAGTCAGCAGCCTCAGCATCTGGTTAGCAATGACACTTTTAGTCAGTCTCAGCTCTCTTCTAATCTAGAAAGCAGAGTGAAGTCTGAGCCTGGAGTCGAGCAGCATAAAGAAGCGTTCAATTCTCAGGTTTGTGAACAGTTCCAGCTGCCTGAGATACAGAATCAGTTCCAGCAGAACCCTTCTGAAGACTGCTCCAGGGGTGCTCAGCATGATATATCCTCATCAGCACCTCAAAATGTACAACAAATGCAACAAATGTTGCGCTCACATCAGTTGGTTTCGGAGTCTCAAAATAATTTTAGCTGTCTTCCAGTGGGGGCACAATCCAAATCGGTACCTCTACGTGAATGGAATCCTCAATCACAAGATGGTGGCCACATACCAGGGAATATGTCCAATGAGCACCAGATCCACATGGATTTTCATCAACGAATATCAGGGCAAGATGAAGCTCAGTGCAATAATCTACCATCAGATGGATCTATTATTGGTCAAGCTGTTGCTTCTAGAGGCTCAAGTGAGCTGCAAGACTCTGCTGCTTCTGTCAAGAAGCTGCAGCATAGGAATCAACAGAGGTGGCTTTTATTTATTCTTCATGCTCGACGATGTCCTGCCCCGCAAGGACAATGCCAAGAACGTTATTGTTTAAATGTTCAGAGGTTGTGTAAACACATAGAGCGGTGCACCATCTCTGATTGTCCATATCCTCGTTGTCATTATACCAAGTTATTGTATATCCATTTCAGAAGCTGCAAGGATTCACGTTGCCCAGTTTGTGTTCCCGTAAGATATTTCCGGCATGCATGTCAACTTAAACCTCAGAATACGGCAGATCCTGATTCAGGGTTTCCAATTGCAGTAACTGGATCCTGTAAATCCTACAATACTGTAGACCTTCCACCTAGATTGATCTCAAAGCCTCCAACAGTGGTTGAAACTTCAGAAGACATACAACCATCCCTAAAACGAATGAAGATTGAGCAGTGCACCCAGTCCTTTAATCCTGAGCATAACAATTCTGCTATATTGGTTTCTTCAAATCGTGAATCTCATGTATCCAAGGACTTACAGTGCCAGGACTATCCATGTGGCGACACATCTATGTCGATTAAATCTGAGCTTACAGATATTAAGGTGGAAGTTCCAGTGAATTCCGTACATGAAAGTCATGGTGAAATGAAAGTGGATAATGCGGATGATAGAAGTCCTGGTGGTGAGCCTGTCACATATGATGAGCCTGCTAATGTAGCTAGGCCAGAAAATATTAAAACTGAGAAAGAAACTGGACAAGAAAAGCAAGAAAATGTGATGCAACCATCTGAAAATGTAGCTGGAACCAAGTCAGGTAAGCCCAAAATAAAGGGGGTCTCACTGACTGAATTATTCACTCCAGAGCAAATCAGGGAACATATAACTGGCCTCAGGCAGTGGGTTGGGCAAGTAAGTCTTTCTATATTCTTGCACTGTTATTTCAAAGGAAAAGATTTACTTTAAAGCCATCTAGTTTGATGATTGAAGACTATCTACAATGAAAACCACCACTTCCATTGTAATCTAGGAATATGGAACTTTCTTCACTTTGTATCTTTCTTAATAATAGTTTGCATATCTGTAGTTCAAAAGAATAGGATTGATGTGGTGTCCTTTGCATATCTATAGTAGTTCTTAATGATAGTTTGTATCTTTTCTATTTTCTATCTCTCTTCTGCATTCCAGTAGGGGTTCCTCAGAGGATTGAAAATCTCTTTGGTTGGGGTTGAGAGACAAAAGGAAAGACCATGTGGTCAGCTGAGAGTTTTATTGTAGCCCTAAAGGGGAGAGAGGTTTAGGTCTAGCTAATTTGGTGTGCAAAAACCTTGCTTTGGTTGGTAAATGGTTGTCTCAACTGCTTTAGGCAACCGCTCTCTCTGAAGTTCAGTAATGGTTCTTGGATTAGATTCTATGAACATTTTCCAGTAGGGCATGTAACATAGGCTCTTTCTTTCTCTTCTTGATAATCTTTTTTTTTTTCCATCATTCCCCTATTCAAAATTTATGTTGTTATTTTGTGTAATTGGCTGGAGAGTTCTTTCCTTAGATGTTTTATGAGATAGCATTGTGTTTTTGGCTTCTCTTTCGTGCTCTGCACATGGTTTGTCAACTATGTTTGTGGGAGTCTTCTTAACAAGAGCTCTTTCCTTTTCCCTTTAATTCTTTTTGTTTACGGGGTACTGTGATCTGATTTTTTATTTTTGATGTATCTTAGATGTGTATTTAATTTGAATAATTTCTCCAACTCAGCTTGTATAATTTCTGTACATCCAATTTTTATGCTTCTTTTTGACGCTTGATTTGCATAATGCATTCTGCTTTACAAAAACATGTTTTTATCTGCTCCTTTTTCTCAGGGTATTTTCCTTGGAAGTGAAAAGTTCGTACGCAACAATAAGAAAGAACAATTGCACCATTGTATATTAGTGAGTCCAAAAGTATCATCGATCAATGTTTGCCCTTTCATCACTCTGAAAGAGTCGTCCCATTCTTTGTTACATGATAGCACTAGACCACACCCGGTGGCTTTATTGTCCCATTATGTAACAATGTTATTTTATGCATTTTCTCCTTAAGCATAGGCTTGAAAATGTTTTTAAGCATTTTATTCTACTAATTTTCACATGTTTTTATGCTATATTTCAAAGTATCTTCAATATCCATATCACACCATGTTCATAGCATTGCCCCTTAACATTATGCTCTTTGATCACTGAAAACCCCTTCCTATCATCCAACTATTTAGCAATGCTATTTATGCACTTTCTCCTAAAGAAGATTTGCGAAGCATTATTTTTTGTTAATGAGTACTTATTCGTATGCTATATTTCACCCACTCCATTTCTCTAATTATTTCTGTATCCACATTATACCATGGTTAATGTATTCTCTTGTGACAGAGCAAAGCAAAAGCAGAGAAGAATCAAGCAATGGAGCACGCAATGAGTGAGAACTCCTGTCAGTTGTGTGCAGTTGAGAAACTTACTTTTGAACCACCACCTATTTATTGCACAACATGTGGTGCCCGCATTAAACGGAATGCTATGTATTATACCATGGGTGCTGGTGACACACGGCATTATTTTTGTATTCCATGCTATAATGAGGCTCGTGGGGATACCATTGTTGTTGATGGGACAGCCATTCCTAAGGCAAGGCTGGAAAAGAAGAAAAATGATGAGGAAACTGAGGAATGGGTGTGTATCATATGTGTCATTTTGTTTCTTGATCGATAGCTGTTTATTTGTTTTATCAACGATCTATTTTTGTGTGCAGTGGGTTCAATGTGATAAATGTGAAGCTTGGCAACATCAAATTTGTGCCTTATTTAATGGTCGAAGAAATGATGGGGGGCAAGCTGAATACACTTGCCCTAACTGCTATATTCAGGAAATAGAAAGGGGAGAGCGCAAGCCCTTACCCCAAAGTGCTGTTCTTGGGGCCAAGGATTTGCCAAGAACTATTCTCAGTGACCACATTGAACTACGATTATTTAGGCGATTAAAGCAAGAAAGACAAGAGAGGGCAAGGCTTCAAGGAAAAAGTTATGATGAGGTGATTATAGCTCATTCTGATTTCTGGTGGAATTCTAATCTGTTGAGGCTTGTGTTTATACTAGTGATATATAAAACTCTTTCCAATTGATGTTACAGGTGCCTGGAGCTGAAGCACTTGTGGTTAGAGTTGTGTCATCTGTTGACAAAAAGCTAGAAGTGAAACAGCGGTTTTTGGAAATTTTCCAGGAAGAAAATTACCCAACAGAATTCCCATATAAATCAAAGGTAATGAATCCGAAGGTTGATGTAGTAGAAAATAGACTAATAAAATTAATCCATTATTATAGATCATGAGTATTAATGCTTAGGTTTCTGCTCCAGGTAATTTTGTTGTTTCAGAAGATTGAAGGTGTGGAAGTATGCCTATTTGGCATGTACGTTCAAGAATTTGGATCTGAATGTCAATTTCCTAATCAGCGCCGAGTGTATCTTTCTTATTTGGACTCTGTGAAGTATTTTAGGCCTGAGGTCAAAGCAGTAACTGGAGAGGCTCTTCGAACATTTGTTTACCATGAAATTCTGGTAAACTTCAGTCACTATTGACTTGCACTTATGTATTATTTGTTGTACATCTCTTTTGGAATCTTTTCTTGGAGATATTCAAATTTTGACTTGTGTTGTTTGTGTAAATTGTATTCTGCAATATTTGAGTAATTCTCATCATAATTTGTTGCTTTTTAGATTGGATACCTTGAATATTGCAAGAAACGTGGTTTTACAAGTTGCTATATATGGGCCTGTCCTCCGTTAAAGGGTGAAGATTACATTTTATATTGTCATCCAGAAATTCAGAAGACTCCAAAATCTGATAAGCTTCGGGAATGGTGAGCCTAAGAGCTTCATCATAAACAAAAAGAGAAAGATTAAAGTTGTCTTCTTTTTTAACCTTTATTAGTGATAAATGTATTCATATTCAACTCCCATTTTGTCTCGGAATATGTTTCTTTCAGGTACCTGGCGATGTTAAGAAAAGCTGCGAAGGAGAACATTGTGGTTGATCTCACTAACTTATATGACCATTTCTTTGTATCTACTAGTGAATGTAAGTCTAGGGTTACCGCTGCAAGACTACCATATTTTGATGGTGACTACTGGCCCGGAGCTGCAGAGGATTTGATTTACCAGCTTCGCCAAGAAGAAGATGGCAGAAAACAAAATAAGAAAGGAACAACTAAAAAGACTATAACAAAAAGGGCTTTGAAAGCATCTGGTCAATCAGATCTTTCTGGAAATGCATCGAAAGATCTGCTCCTTATGCATAAAGTAATTCCCCCTTCTAGATCTGTTATGACAAATGTTGTTCTTTTGGGTAAATGAGATACCATGCAAATCATGCTTCCAAAGTTCTTACTTTCAACAGTTAATACCTGCTTCTTGCATGATTACTTTTAAGAATTTATTTATTAATTGGGCTCCCATATGTTTGGAGATTATAGTTGTATTCTTACAAAACCCATGAAATTTATCCAGCTCGGTGAAACCATCTGCCCGATGAAGGAAGATTTTATCATGGTTCATTTGCAGCATGCATGCAGTCACTGTTGTATTCTAATGGTGTCCGGAAATAGTTGGGTTTGCAACCAATGCAAGAACTTTCAGATTTGTGATAAGTATGTATTCTTCAATCTATGTGCATTTTATCTCCTATAACCTGTCAGTAAAAATTGATTACAAATATTTTTGCATAGCATATGAAGATTGTTTGTCATCTTCTCCAACTGAAATGAGGAAAATTTTTAACTGCAATGGTGGTAACTATGTCCTGTCCAAGGATAACCCTGATATTGATCAACATTTAGTTTGATTTTGATAATGGAAGTGTTTAAAATTCTCAAACTTGGTAATTTGGTGCCACTAACTGTTCATGGCTTCTTAGCTCTCAGTGTTTTCTTCCCCCTCCAGCAAAAATAATTGCATTTTACACTGTAGCATATAGTGGAAACGAAACCTAGTTAGGATTATTCAGACTTCTATATACTGGTGGAAGGATATATTCAAGAAACCTCCCTATTATGGCTTATGGTGAATTTTAGAGTTCTTAAGTCTTAGATTTAAGGTTTTCTGTCATGAACAGATCATCCTGAAAGCTTCAGGGCACCTAACATTTTTTATTTACAATTAATTATAAAATAATTTAGGGCTTCGGATTTTGTAGGATTTAAGTTTGGATGATTGAGGATTTGCCTTATTTGGTAGAAACGGAGTTTCTCTGTTGGACCTGTAGAGGGATTGGAGATTGATGAGACTGCTTGTTCTCTTTGTTTTACCTTTGTGCAGTTGTTTAGGACCATTTATTCTCCTCCTCTCTATTTATAGTCCTTTTTCTTTTTATTGAATTTTCTTCTTTAAAAAAATAATAAGGGATTGGAAAACCCTTTTCAGCTGATATTTTCTGTGTTTGTTCTATGTTTATTTCTTTGTTGTTCCTTGGTCAGTTGTCGTAGAATCATGCCTTATCCTCGGTGTCTACATTTCTTTTCCTCTCTACTGAATTCTCTTTAAAAGAAGGAAGTAAATGCCAAGGAAAGTCTTCAGTTTTAATGTGTCTTAAGATGAATATTGATTACTGAAAGAAAGCAAGAAGTGAAGGATTACAGAACTGTTATATTGACGTGAATGTTAGTGTGAACAGTATCAGAGAAGAGAAGGAGAAGAAAGGATGAGAGTAAAATAGAAACTTGGCTTGCTAGGCTTCAAAGATCAATTGTCACAAACTCAACTCAATTGTCTGTTTTCTGGAATCATTTATCTTACTTGGTGGTTGCATACAATTTCGTGTAGGATGTCTGGTTCTTTCTCAGTTGCCATACTTGTGTTTTTTTTTTATCTTTGTTCGGCTAAGATTCTTCACCTGTGAGAAAGGGTTGAATTTGTCTATGTTTTATGGTAGTTAATATGACAAATTGTCTGCTTCCTGAACTTCAAGCTAGTTGCTGATTGGGTAATGTAGGTTTATGCTAGCAAATATACTTTTACATGTTAGTTGCTTGGTATGTAAGTTTTTTGTTTTTAATAAGAGAAAGAAATGAGTACAACGATAAAGGAGTAAACAAGCATTCAAGATCCTGCCGGAAAGAATTTTTTAACTTACTTTACCTCGAAATTGTCATGAATATTGTCTCAATAACAGAGAGATCTATCAGAATTCTACATCTCAACATCATCTTAAACAGTATCCATTCTGGACATCCCTTATATGATCTTTCTCCTTTTTCTTACATTTCTTATCAAGTGAACCAATTTCAAACTCACCTGATCAACTTTGGTTGTCACAGACACACACACATTTTGTGTTATGCTTTCTCCCCACCTCAAAAAAGAAAAATAAAATTAGAAGTACCCTTTATATTGATCTAAGTTATGATATGTGGTTTCCTAGGTGTCACGAAGCAGAACAAAAGCGTGAAGAAAGAGAAAGGCATCCTAATAATCAAAGGGAAAAGCATACCCTTTATCCAGTAAGTAAGCTAGCCTGTCAAATGTTGACATTTAAAGTGAGCTGTTACTTACTATTTTAGTTCTTCTCAACTGCTGTATGAGAATTAGTTGATGGTCAATCACCTCCATGCCTGCCTTTTTTCTATGTTGAGGAACAAAGGTGATGGATAAATTATGGATTTTTATTCAAATTGGATCTTTTTGATAAACTGCCATTTTCTTGTAGGTTGAAATTACTGATGTACCAGTTGATACAAAGGACAAAGATGAGATTCTTGAGAGTGAATTCTTTGACACTAGACAAGCATTTCTGAGTCTCTGTCAGGGTAATCATTATCAGTATGATACACTGAGGCGGGCCAAGCATTCCTCAATGATGGTCCTTTATCATCTTCATAATCCAACTGCTCCTGCATTTGTCACAACTTGTAATATATGCCATCTTGACATAGAAACTGGTCAAGGTTGGCGTTGTGAAGTTTGCCCTGATTATGATGTATGCAATGCTTGTTATCAAAAGGACGGAGGCATTGATCATCCTCATAAGTTGACTAATCATCCATCAATGGCTGACCGTGATGCTCAGAACAAAGAAGCTAGGCAGCTTCGAGTATTGCAGGTACCTTATGGATTTAAAACTAACGTCAATGGATGTGCTTACTTCTCGCTTGGTTATTTTTCATGTCAAATAAAGCTAGGCCTGATATAAATTGCTTCTGTAATTACAGCTGCGCAAAATGCTTGATCTTCTTGTGCATGCATCCCAATGTCGTTCTGCACATTGCCAATATCCAAATTGCCGCAAGGTGAAGGGGCTTTTCCGCCATGGGATACAATGCAAAACACGTGCCTCTGGAGGCTGTGTTCTTTGTAAGAAAATGTGGTATTTGCTTCAACTCCACGCTCGTGCTTGCAAAGAATCTGAGTGCCACGTACCACGTTGCAGGTTTGTGGATCAGGCATTGCCATTTTTTTCAAGTTACTTGTGTTACAAAATTATGTATGTGAACAGTTTCTCTTTTTGTTGATTCAGAGATTTAAAAGAACATTTAAGGAGGTTGCAGCAGCAGTCTGATTCACGGCGAAGAGCAGCTGTGATGGAGATGATGAGACAGAGAGCTGCAGAAGTTGCCAACAATGCCGGATGAGCAATTTGTATGTGTAAATATGGATGTTCTGAAGAAATGCTCTAGAAAGAGGTAGACATTAGCATTCACCCTTGCACAGCTTAGACACTGAAGGGAACCTTGCTGCGACAGCAGTTTGTGGATGGTTTATGTGATTGGAGGGGATAAATTGTATGAGAGCTTTGCAGATTCATTTGTCTTCACCTGTTGGGGGACGGACCTTTTCTATTTCGTTGATTGGCATCTCCACGACAAGATTGTACTGAAGAGGATTCGGAGTTCAGCTAATTAGTGCTGCCCTCTTCTACAAGGACTAACCAGGTCCAGCGGGGCTTTAGGGAGGTGTGTCTGTGTATGTGGGGCGATTTAGTGATTCTTTGATTTTGTCAGCTTCTTGTATTATGTCCAATGCCATCCTTCGGCGGCGATTGTACCATAGTTCTAATTTGTCTAAGATGTCTTGCAAAGGAATGTGGGAGGGAGGTTAGTATCAAATATTTTTTTCTTTTTCTTCTTTTTCCCCTCTTCTAAAGATTGACCCTCTTTTGTAGAATCTTTTATTTAAAGATGACAGAAAAATAATTAGAATCTATTAAACTTCACATTTTATATTAAATTACTTTGCCTCTATTGTGTAGTATGTGCAATCAATGTTATCTATTTTGGAGACATGAGATTACTTAATTTTGACTCTTATTATCTGTGATTTTTTCCTTCATGAATTTAGCCTAGATATTTGTAAATTTTTATTCTTATTATTATATATATTTATACTAAGTATGATATTTGAACAGTTAAAATATTTTTTTATAAAAAGTGAATTTGGTTGATCTAACTATTGTTGTTGACACCAAACAATCTTGAGGGCATTCTCAAGGATTGTAAGTTTCGTGTTTGAACTTAAAGTCAAAGTATCAAAAAAATTATTGTTGTTGATCATACATTTTAAATTTTAAATAAATTGTAAGAGACGAAATGAGAAGTTCAAAATTAACTAATAACTTTCCTCGTGAAATAAAATTTTGAAATTTGACATTTAGTGTGCTCATAGACTTTTTAACCTAAATATTACATTTTGACAATTTAATTATCTCACTGATGTAGTTTTAAAATTATTTACTTTAATATTGTCTTTTTTATTTTAAAAAAATAAATGTCAGCAAGTGGAGCTCATTAGACACACTATGTCATGCGACGTATCCCTTGAAACACATGTCACAGGCATGTGACGTGTTCGGTGGGCTCTACCATGCAAAAAATGATATATGACTTTGCATGTGAGACACGCAACATGCCTTGTGGTGGCATGTCCTCAAAGGACAGGCCTCATAGTATATGACGTGTTCAGTGAGTTTTACCTGTTGACATTTTTTTTTTAAATAAAAGAATTATAANTGATGTAGTTTTAAAATTATTTACTTTAATATTGTCTTTTTTATTTTAAAAAAATAAATGTCAGCAAGTGGAGCTCATTAGACACACTATGTCATGCGACGTATCCCTTGAAACACATGTCACAGGCATGTGACGTGTTCGGTGGGCTCTACCATGCAAAAAATGATATATGACTTTGCATGTGAGACACGCACCATGCCTTGTGGTGGCATGTCCTCAAAGGACAGGCCTCATAGTATATGACGTGTTCAGTGAGTTTTACCTGTTGACATTTATTTTTTTTTAAATAAAAGAATTATAATATTATGGTAAATAATTTTAAAACTATAACAATGAAGTAAATAAGTTGTCAAAATACAATATTCAAGTCATTTAAGAATCAAAAAAATTAAACAAATTGGGTAGGGATCCTAATTTGGAGGTTTCGCAAGCATGTAGTCTAAGAGGAAGGCCCCAAAAATTGATTAAAGGGAAGCATTATAAGCAGTTCAGTAGGCGATGGGATTAGTTGCTTGGTATGTAAGTTTTTTGTGTTTTAATAAAAGAAGAAATTCATTATGAAGAGAAAGAAATGAGTACAACAATAAAGGAGTAAACAAGCACTCAAGATCCTGCCGGAAAGAATTTTTTTAACTTACTTTTCCTTGAAATTGTCATGAATATTGTCTCAATAACTGAGAGATCTATCAGCGTTCTACATCTCAACATCAACTTAAACGGTATCCATTCTGGACATGCCTTATATGATATTTCTCCTTTTTCTTACATTTCTTGTCAAGTGAACCAATTTCAAACTCACCTGATCAACTTTGGTTGTCAGACACACATTTTGTGTTATGCTTTCTCCCCACCCAAAAAAAAAAAAATTTAAAAAAAGTACCCTTTATATTGATCTAAGTTATGATATGTGGTTTCCTAGGTGTCACGAAGCAGAACAAAAGCGTGAAGAAAGAGAAAGGCATGTAAGCTAGCCAGTCAAATGTTGGAGATTTCAGTTTTACAAGCATGTTGTGCTAAGAGGAAGGCCCAAAAATTGATTGAAGGGAAGCATTATAAGCAGTTCAGTAGGCAATGGGATTACGGTGTTGCAGTTAGGAAGTTTTATGCCTAGAATAATACACTGTTAAAGACACAGGAACTTGTTCAAGAAACTCTGAAATTAGATGCATGCAGAAAAGGATTTATTTCTGCGAGCAGGCCCGTCATTTATGTTGATGGCCGTTTCTTGAAAGGGCAATTTGGGTCAGATAATTGCTGACTAGGAAAGGATGCAAATGAAACATGAACCGAATTGCCTATTCAGTAGTAGAGGTGGATAACTGGCAGTGGTCCGGCATCTATTATTTGGACCTCATGAAGATAAGGGATGGGTCATCTTATCAGACAAATAAAATGTAAAACAAAGTTTCGAGCAAAAAAAAATGGTAAAACAAAGTTATTGCTGCTACTACCTATGCTACTGTTTTTGTTACTAATAATGTAGTGTGTTATTTCTGTCCAATACAGGGGTTGAAGAAAAACTATTGAAGCCATTGATTGTGCTCGCAGGTGGTGTGTGCGGCATTTGTATGCCAAATTTAAGTCTGAATTCAAAAGAAAAAAGCTTAAAAGAGAGCTACGGAAGGCTGCTAGGGCATCAATAGTCCATGAGTTTTAGTATGACTTGAATAAGATTGGTAAGCTAGATTCACATGCTGCTGTATGGTTGAGGAGATGGGATCTATCTTGTGGAGTAGACTTGGAGTTGATCCCCACATGCTGCTGTATGGTTGAGGAGATGGGATCTATCTTGTGGAGTAGACTTGGAGTTGATCCCCAGGTTAAATCTGATATACTATGCCGTAACATAGCTGAAACATTTGACTCCTTCATTTGGAAGCTAGGAACAAGCCTATTCTGATTTCTTACCATGTGAGAAAATAAGGGGAATTTTTTTTTTCTCTAGTGAAAAGAACAAAAACATTCCCCATATCATCTCACACATAATCAGAATAGGCTGGTCCCTATGAAGAGATATGTTGCTAAAAAGGAGGGCATGCTGAAATAAAAGGACCCATTTTAGTCTAGGATCCAAACTAAATTTGAAAGGTCCAAGACTGATTGTGCACACTATCTGTTACGGTGTGGGGATGGGAGGTTTGAAGTTGACAATGCATATAGAAGAGTTGTGTATTGAGCATTTAAGGAGCAGAACATGCAGCTCTAAAGCATGGAATCTCACTATAATCCAATGTGCTCATGCTGTGTCTTGAATTTCACAAAATAAGAAAGATACCAGATAATTATGTCCACTCCTATTGCAGCAAGGAGATGTTCATCAGAGCGTATACTGTTTTCAGTCCAGTGCCTAGAGATGAAGAATGGCCCAAGAACAATTAGAACCCACTTTGGTCCGCCAGAGTATAAAACCATGCTTAGCAAGTGTCAACTGTGGCGGCTGTCAAGCTCTTTTTATGACAGTTGGTACCTAGTGTGGTCAAGAACCAAGTTCTCTTTTTTTTTTTTTGGTGTTGGAGGAGTAGGGGGTATTGACAACAGTCCATTTGTATTGGTACCAACTTGTCGTTAAGTGATTAGTCTAAGAAACAAGGTATTTTGTGGACAAATTCTGTTTGTGTTATTAGAAGTACTATGCTATTGGCAATGAAGGGACTGTTTATTTTGTGTTAGCTGCTTAAAAAGGGTCATGCTTCATTACAAGTGCTTACAGACGTGGTTTCACATTACAGTGAACATCTATTATATCATAAACACAATACCTTATATTTTAGTTCAACTCCATACACACAAACCCTTAATTTGTGAAGCCAACACAGAAAGTCACAGCGAATGTTACAGAGACCCATAACAAAACTTCCCACAATTAACCTATAAATCCACTTCTGCATACCCCAATACCAACAGGCACTCAATGGCATTGCCTCCACACAAGTAATCCCATTAGAATGCAAACCAACCAGATTAAACAAGGCAATCGACAACTTCTCTGCACTGCTGCAGTGATCAACTCCCCTCACCATCATGTCTCTGTTCCTCAGCAGTCCGTTAATCGGTCACTGGAATCCCACGTTCTAAGAGGGAGGGTCATACCACTCGAAACATGTCATAAGTCAAGAGGTAGAACTCACCCCAAAAGATTAGCCTATTAAGAGAGGGTGCCTCCCAACTTATAAAGCCCCACATATCCCAACCTACTAGGTCGATGTGGGACTCGTTCCTCACAATTCCACTTATGACAATACCTTCCTCTTTGAGGCCGACGCCCACGGCGGTTCATGTTTGACCCTGGGTATGCTTGGTCCCCAGCGCGTCGCCACCAAGGATGGAATGCCAGAGGGACTGTCAGCACGTCGCCACCAAGAACGAACGGCTTTGATACCATTTTCATAAGTCAAGAGGTATAACTCACCCAAAAAGACTAGCCTATTAGGGGAGGTGCCTCCTAACTTATAAAACCCCACATATCCCAACTTACTAGGCGATGAGACTCGTTCCTCACAATTCTACTCATGACAAAGCAGTTATAATCTCCTTCTTGATTGATCAACTCCCTTCACCATCTGTATCTGGTATAACTCAATATCCTTTTTCTAATTCTTTTTTTTCAAAAAAAAAAAATCCTATTTTGGGTGATTCTAGTATAAATTCCATGAATTTTGGCAAAACTTTTTTACTTATGCATTAAACCGGTTACAGGTCAATCTCGTTCTCTATATCAGAAGATCAACACACCTAATTAGAAAAGGGCACGGTACAAGGTTGGTACCGAAGAATCACCCTTTTTTTTTTCCCTATCTGACCAAAATTTTGTTAGCCATAATTATTCATACATAAACAAAAGGAAACTACGTGGAAAAAATAAAAACAAAAGGAAACTAGAAGATCAACGTGGAAGCACCCAAGTCACCATTTTCCACAAGTAAAGGTCATTCCTTTTCTCCAAATTATGTGGTCAAAATTATTTCTCTCCTCTCTCCTTCCTCTCCTGATCTTAAGTTTTGAATATGTACTAAATGACAAAATGCAATTGCAGTTGCAGATATAGAGACCACTCGCATTTTCTAGTTTCTATAAGAACAGAGAGACTATGTTGCAGCACATTCATACACACGTATTTGGTTTGTGAATGGTAACAACTAAATCATGAGCACCACAGCGTCAGCAACAAGAGCTAGCTCTAGTTTTAGCAATAGCAGTGTATACCAGCATTCAAAGTGTAGACTCTCTTCGGAACTTCTAGTATCTGTGTCTTTCCCAAACACCAATTGGGATAATCGTTTCCCTTCCTGCATTAACAGTCGTCGGTGCTGCACCTCTTCGGGACAGAATTCTCGATTGCTGCTAGTTCCGAGGGCTGGTGCTTCCGATACTAGCAAGGACAGCAAGAGGGATAATACCCAAAATGACAATGACGATGACGATGACGATGACAGTGATGAAAACCGACAGGTACAAAAGCAGCAACCGCCACAGCCATCTGTATCGCTTAGTTTGGACGACGTAAACCCGGTAGGACTAGGTCGAAGATCGCGTCAATTGTTCGATGAGGTTTGGAGAAAGTTCTCGGGATTGGGGCAGATCTCTAGGACCATTCGCACCGATGATAAGGAGGCCCTTGATGCCCTTCTCATCCGGGAGGGGCCCTTGTGCGAGTTCGCTATCCCTGGCGCCCAGAATACTACTGTGCTCGTTGTTGGTGTCACCAGCCGCATTGGTCGCATTGTAGTCCGCAAGCTCATGCTCAGGGGTTACATCGTGAAGGTGATTCGCTTTTGTCCTTTCTCTTAAATCTCTATTAATTGTTTTTCACCAAGCCTCGATTGACAGATTCTGCTGCTTATACAATGTAATTGATGTTTTCCATTCAAAAATGCTTTTCTCTTTTAAATATAAAAAAATAAAAAGGGTGTCATTTTATATTTCAGAATGTTTAATTCTGGCTTCCTTTCGAAACTAAATTTCTATTCCATATTGTACGTGCTAGTATCTGCAAGTTGCTACTTAAAAGATGTTTACTAGACTGGCATTTTTGCACAAATATATCCAGCCAGGATTGACACAAACAGGGGAGGGGGTATTTGATACCACGGTATCTCACAAACTAATGTGAATATACCAGCAAATCAAATGCACCTTATTGTAATAATACTTTTGTATATGATCTTGTATCTGATGATATTTGACACCATACCGTACATAGTATAGGAAACAAATCATAAATTTAAGTTGTTACCATCAATAATTTACCAACCTCATTTTGTGCTGCTCATGCAATGATTATTCTACATGAATCGGTTTAAACAAATCAATTTTTTGGCCTGTGTCTAGTCTCTGTCAACTAATTACTTCATTTACTGGTTCTTTTCTTCAATTAAGGCCTTGGTAAGGAAGGCCGATCAGGATGTGGTTGACATGCTTCCAAGGTCAGTAGAGATAATGATGGGGGATGTCGGTGATCCCGCCACCCTCAAGGCTGCTGTAGAAGGGTGCAACAAAATAATATACTGTGCCACTGCCCGCTCTGCTATCACTGGTGATCTCTTCAGGGTTGATCACAGAGGAGTTTATAATCTATCTAAAGCATTTCAGGTCTGCCCCCTTGCTTTGAAACCCCAACCCCCACCACCCCCCCGCGCCAAGGCAACACACTCCCCAAGATGCATGCAATACTGGAAACGAAACTACCAAATTAAGATCCAGACAGATCTCTTAATCTCTATCTACAGAGACCAACATAATTATATATTTACGTGTTAATTTACAGTCTAATATATAGGACACATAAGGCTTATGACAGCTGTGCTTTGGCTAACTTGATTTTGGCACAAATTTCAGGATTACAATAATAAATTGGCACAATTGAGGGCTGGAAAAAGCAGTAAGAGCAAGCTCTTGATTGCCAAATTCAAATCTGCAGATTCACTGAATGGATGGGAAGTTCGTCAAGGAACTTACTTCGAAGATGTAGTTGCCACAAAATATGATGGAGGGATGGATGCTAATTTTGAGTTCACTGAATCTGGAGATGCTGTTTTCTCGGGTATATCTGGTTGATATTGATGAAGAAGAGGGGGAAAAAAGTCTTCATATTCTCTTTTGACCTCTGTTATCCTATTTATTTTAGGTTATGTCTTCACCAGAGGAGGATATGTGGAACTGTCACGAAAGCTTTCTCTGCCTCTAGGTTGCACCCTTGACAGGTATGAGATGCTAGATAGATAATTTCTTTCTGCAAGAACTTGAACTATGCTTTAGATATGAACTTATATCGTACAACCTGACTCAAAATCTGCCATGTTAGGTACGAGGGTCTGGTTCTCTCTGTGGGCGGCAATGGAAGATCTTATGTGTTAATTCTAGAAGCTGGTCCTTCAGTGGATCCTAGTCAGAGCAAATTGTATTTTGCAAGAATTAGTACAAAAGTGGGATTTTGTAGGGTGAGAATCATTTTTCTTTTAACAAAGTTGTAGTTCTCCATTTTCTCCAACCTGCTTTGAAATTTCATTTTTCTTAGCATCAATAATTCCTCAAGTCATAGCTTTCATATTTCCTATCTTTATTTATGTGGCAGGTTAGAGTACCATTTTCATCATTCCGCCCTGTGAAACCAGATGATCCAGCATTAGACCCTTTTCTTGTACATACATTTACAATACGTTTTGAGCCTCGAAGACAGGTTTTTTCCTTCTATCTCATTGATTTCCATTTTAGTTCATTGTTCTTTATATTTAGCTTGTAAATTAGCAGATTTAAAACCGTCTTTGTTAAAGATATCTCATTTTTTGTGGGACATCCCTCTGGACCCAGATTTATGAAAACTTCTTCTGTTAATAGCTGTTGACTCTGTTCTTCTAGCATTGTTTGATCCCATAGATGGGTTGTCAGTGTTACCAATTAGTCAAGAGGTCTAAAATATGATCATGAAATTGCACTAGTTTAAAAGAAACTAACATTACAACGAAATGTACTTGGCAGTAGTGTTATTCTCATTTGATCAGGGAAAATGTGTATCCTTCTTCCTCTCTTTATATTATAAAAATCTTAGCTGCTCTTTCCCAAAGGGAATGTATTCAACTGATGTAGGATGTGTATAAACAGCTCACAGCCTATGGCACAAAGAAGGAAAACAACACAGAAAATTATAATTTATTCTAAAAAAGAAAAATCAACTCCAAGAAAGATTCACCTGAGGGAAAAGAAGGATGTATAGACACCCAAGAGTATTAGTCTGCAGAAATTCTTTTTTTCTTTTTCAAAATGCAGTTGATTTATGAATTCAATAGAATTAATGTTGGGAGATATGCTACTCAGCTCTTCAAAACACAAAATTCAAATTTTACATTTTATATAGTAGTAATCACCTAAGCAGTAACAACCTTTCCGCATAAACTTTTCTCTGTCTCTTTTCATTTTTACCTTTCTCTGTTTGTACCCTTTTATTGAACGTATGATAATGCTATGGAATATGTTGAATGACCTAGAGAATCTTTCTGTGCATCTGACGATATGCTCTATCAGATCTGCAGATATCCTGAACAAATAGTGTAGCTAAATTTCATAATACGCATTTGATTTTGCTTGGTTTCTTTTGGTTTTTAATGATCAGATTCCTTCTTCTGCTCTTTATTAATCAACGTCTTTCTTCCATCTGGCTTCTTGGATTTTCAAATGTATTTCCCTGATTCCACGATTTTAAATTTGACCATAATTGCCATTTACATTGTATTTCCCATAGAACCCAGGGTTCCTAAACTTGTCAAGTTTTTTCCCTTGTAACTGCATTTTCAAATGCTTGATTCATACTCCTAGTTAAAACTTGTTTTTCACCAAATAGTATTAACGTGAATAATATGTTACAGGTTCAATGGCTACATAAGGGTTAATTCCCCCAACATCTGTGTTTTTTTTTGGGGGATTCAGAGACTATCAGGACTTAATCTTTTTACTACATAGTGAGGTTGCATAGCAGCTATGGAATATGCTCTTTGCCATTTTTTATCTGTTGTGGGTTTGGCCATCAATAGGTCTAGCCTGGCATGAGTTTAATATAAATTCATTTCATATAAGCAAGTGTTTCTCTATTTACTCAAGACATAAATGTAAATTAGGTAATATCCCCTCCCATCAGACAAGAAAAGGAAAAACAAAAAAAAAATGTCAAGTTTGGTTGACATGAAGGAAACAACGGAACTAAATTGAGATTAGATGCATATGAAGGAGTCTTGTCTTACCAAAACAATTCTGAAGCTCATGATCATACTGAAGTAACCATATATCACGTAGCTGCCCACTTAGCTACCCACTAAAAGTAAACTCATGACATTACTATCCTTTCAGTTCCATTTCTTTTCTTAAACGAATACTATCTTCCTTTCAAATTTGGTGGCCTTATACACTTACAACACGTAAAATAATCAAAGAAAATTTCCCTTTTCCTTAACGTTTTATATCACTTTTTCTTTCTTTTCCATGCCAGAATTGCTGTTTTTCATAAATATTACATATTTGCAGTGTGCTGATCTTTTATTCACTCTTGTTTCAGAGACCTGTTGAAGGACATGCAGCAATGAAGCAAGATTTGAGAAGCTTTAAGCTTATATTGGAATATATAAAAGCCTTACCTGTAGGTGCTATTCTTCTGTTTCCTCTTGTTATAGCTTTAACAAAGTTGGATGTCAATTTTATGCCTGTCTAATGTTCATTGTATGTGAATTTCCAAATCACTACTTCCATTGTAAATTCCTGTGGCTGAGCTTACTCATGTTAGTTGCTTTTAAGTTGAGGTCAATGCACAGGACACGATAGTTATATCAAATAACATTTTGTTTTCTTGAGATAATCTTCAGCAAGGATGTCATAAAAAATATCAGGCCATAAAGATGACCACATGGTTATCTTTTAAATATATTTTTGAGGTATTAAAGACTTGGTTATTCTTATACAATATGGGGACATGACTTACAAAGTTTGACTGTTTGGTAGATGTCTTTGAAGCCCTTTAGTATTATAATAATGTTACGTAGTGCTCCAAAAGAATTACATCTCTCTCTTTCCTCCCTCCTCTCTCTCTCTCTCTCTCTCTCTCTCTCACACACACACACACACACACAGCATCTATTTTCTGTATTCGAATTTTTATGATTTATTTACCTGAAAAATGCCACAAATAATGGTTATGAAACCCCCTTGACAATGGGACGTAGGTAGAAGCATAAATGAACCAGTAAATTTGCAAAGCTTGGCTCTGACAACTTTGTAATGCCTGGCTGTTGTTTGTAAAGTTGCTTCCAGCTCAAGTCAACGTTTTCCATTAGTGGCTCCCCCCCTATCCCATCCCATCTCTCCAGACACCTAAACATAGGAAAGAAAAAACGCCGATTGAGCGCCCTCATGCGTCTAGGTACATTTCTTGGAGCAAGTCATGGATGGAATTATTTCACGGTTGTTATTTTCAAATCAAATGTTCTAAGGATGGTATTTTTCGTTTGTAATTTGTCTGGCAGTTTGCGAAGTACTTGTACAGCATACATTCTATTATTGCTTGTGTGCAGATATTCCTTGTTCTTCTTGATGCCAATCATAAAACATTGTGACATTCTGGAAGAAGTAAACAAGTAAAATGACTGTGCTTAATAAGCTGCCTGGATGATAAATGTTCTGCACTCGTGTGCTTGATGTTGACGTGACTTGTCAGCATTATGTGAACTTTTCTTGTGAACATACTGCAGACTGGGCAAGAAACAGATTTTGTCCTAGTTTCATGTTCAGGACTAGGAATTGAACCTTCCAGAAGGGAGCAGGTTCTTAAAGCCAAAAGGGTTGGTCCCGTTCTTTATTTAGTTTCTTTGACTTTGTTGATAGACTCTTATTTTTACGTTCTGCATGATTATGTCAATGTTGAAATTAGTGCAGGCAGGGGAAGATTCATTAAGAAGATCTGGCCTTGGATACACAATAATTCGTCCTGGTCCCCTGAAGGTAAATTTCCTGCTGCAAAATAGGTGATCCTGTCATTCACAATTCTACACCATTTAAATAGCGAGATATAACTCTTATTCTGCAGTGTGCTAAGCTTATCCTTCCACGACAAACATTTACAGACCGACCTGAATGTGCATTGAAATTCAAATAGCTTCTGAATGGCTGATTTATTTGCATTTGAGTACTTGGGAACCAAAAATGAGAAAGGAAGAAATGAAATTAGTACATATGTGTGACTGCATGATACCAACCTATAACTTGGTTTGTCTTCATTTCGCCCTCTGCAGTAGTTTAACATTCTACCTATCTGTGTTTTTTCCCATTCTTTCATTCGTTCAAGTTAACAAAATCCTTCCTCAAAGTGACCGTACACATTTTAAACACTAGGTCATCATCTTATATTTTGTAAAGGGAATGCATGATAGTGAATGGGAGAAATAAGGTTAATTTGTGTGACAGATCACACTTGTGAAAGTGTTAGGTTTGAACCACAGGTACACACATGGATCTGGTCAAACCACATTACATCTTATCCTCTGCTGTTACACTCTTCTCCCTTTCCTTCATGGATAAAAGTAATTCTTTCATCAGAAAAGAGGGAAAAAATCGTGTTAGTGGTGCAAGGTTGGTAGTCACAGATTCTGTTAGAAAAGAGACAATCCATTTGTATATGAAAACTAAGATTTAAAGGATAAGGTACAGCCTTTGTCTTTAAACTCTTACGCCTGTATCAATTTTGTGGTAAAAGTTTTTTGTTCCAGTTGTGTTCTCAAACTCTAAAATTGGCATCGTTGCAGTCGTTAAGTTTGAACAGTCGCTCAATTTACTTTGTGGCAGTTCAATTTTATTTTTCACGTTTCATTGATATTGTTCATTAGTCTGTAAAAGCATATAAGAACTGCCTCGGATTATATCTCTAATTAGTGTGAGGGACAACATTCATGCCTAAATAATGATTTAAGAAGATTAAAACTAACCTTTTTTCTTCGGACGAAACTGAAACTTGTGTTGAATATATAGACATACTGGAACTGGAAGATGTCAATATAATTTTTCCAAAACAAGGATTATATTATAGTAAATTAATTAGAGCCTAGAAAATGGTGAATGTAATTGGAAAATATTACTTGGTATTCTTCTCTTGTTAACTAACTTGCAGTTTTTCTAACCAGGAAGAACCTGGCGGTCAGCGTGCGCTAATATTTGACCAAGGAAACAGAATTTCTCAGGTTAGTGTATTCCATTCTTTACTATCCATTATTAAAGCATTTACCCCCGTCTGGTTGTTATCAGATGCAAATTATTTCTTTCCGCTTGTACTTATTTTGAATTTTCTTCCTTCTTTATTTATTTCTTACTTATTCGGTGATGTGCATAAATCATTTTTCATTATAAGAATGATTGGTCTGACTGATACTCCGTCCTTGTTTTAGGGCATCAGCTGTGCTGACGTGGCTGATATATGTGTGAAGGCACTACATGATTCAACTGCAAGAAACAAAAGCTTTGATGTGAGTGAAAGCTGCTTGGTCATAAGACTAAACGTCAGCCAGAAAAAAAAAAGGACTAAGTTTTTTTTTATCATGTCCAGGTATGTTACGAGTATATTGCTGAGGAAGGGAGGGAGCTCTATGAGCTGGTATGTGAATAACGATCAATAGCAATTTTGTAAAGGAAACAAGACAAGGAAAAAAAAAAAAAGTGAAAAAGCAGTTCCTTTGTGATTTAGTCTGCATTGAAGGAGACTGAAATTGTTTGTATCTGATCAGGTAGCACACTTGCCTGATAAAGCAAATAACTACTTGACACCGGCACTTTCTGTGTTGGAGAAGAATACATGATCGTCCCTCGTGGAGTATCTCCTGCAGTATCCTTTAACAATATACTTCCCGATAATGAGATTCTCTAAGTCGATGATGCCCACTCTCTAGATCATGGCTTTTCCAAGTATAGTGTCACTGTTTCCCCCTTATGTATATTCATCTGCTACAAGAAATGCAGTCCTAGAGAAACGAAATTGATGTATAAATTCGACCTGATATTACAAATACGTAGCTTTTAATGGTCTAAAATGTATCATGCAAAAAATAAGATGGATATGTACCACTAGCCTTTTCTAATGTAAGCAACATTTGTAGACGGTGTCTGTTTGAACTGATTCCCGTGTAATGAAGTTATGTACTGTAGATTGAAAGGAATATTTGTCTCCTCAGCTATGTCTCAATCCTGTCAAGCGCCATTATTACAGATTAAAAGACCAAAAGATCTGGGACCCAATGAATGGAAACAAAGGGAAAAAACACATCCATTGAGCAGAATTTTCCGGTTCTCCATGCTTTCCCTTCTCTATCAGACTCTAATTTTGAAGGCTAAGTCTACAATACCAATGGCTGAAAATGGATACTAATGCAAATGACACTAAATTGTCATTCAATCATCCACTTGGCCCAATCAATGATTGAGATGGTTTGATGGATAACTTGGTTATCAGGTCTCTCTAATAATAACATAGTAGCTTAATATTTTAGTTAAATTATAGATTGATCCCATTTATTTTGGGTCATTTGATTGGGCTTGATGAACATGGATTGGCCCTTAATAAAAAATACATTGGACTAAGATTGAAAGATGGACTGGCCTAAAATATAATATTTAGACTGGATTTTTTTTACAAATTCAATCAGTCCAAATTGAATTGTATATGGACCGGTAACAAGCTCCTCATTTGAGCAAGGTGGAAGGTAAGGTCCTTTCTCATCCATCCTTGGGCCAGATGATAGTTAAGATGCCACGCACCAACTTTATTTTTGTAAGATTTTCCCCTAAGCTTCTTCAGTTTCTCTGCTTCAGTTTCGCACTATCGTTCCTCATTTCTCTTCTTCAGTTTCTCTGCCCTAAGCTTTTCTTTCTGAGCCCCATACCCATAACTCCTAGCTGCTCTTCCTCTTCTTCTTCTTCTTCTTCTTGGTTTATTTCAAGAATTCTCGGTGCAGCAACTGCTCTTATTCGACCTAACCGGCTCAGTTGCAAAGTAAAATATGGCTTCTTTATTCAAGGTATATGATACGACTCTAAGGAGGAGTATCAGATAATTATCCAAACTCTCATTTTATCTTTATATTAGTAGTTAATTATTTTATTTGCTCTACTAGGATTTAGTTAGGATTAACCTATCTTTAGGAGTAATTATCCTATCTTATAAGTGGAAGTTATCTAATAGGATTTGTATGCTTATGTGATAAGCACTATAGCTTTAGGATTATGTCTATTTAAAGGCTTAAGGCTATCAATTGTAGTAAAGCATAATAATAATCAATCAATTCTTTATATTTCTAAGTCTGAGTTGTATCATTTGGTATCAGAGCCCTCAACCACCACCATGGATCTACACCTAGTAAAAAGTCTTCTTAAAATAGAGCACATCTTCGAAGAAATGAGGTAAGAAATGAAGCAAGCCTTCCAAGAAGTGGGGCAAAGTTGTGCTGAAATGAGGCAAAGTTGTGCTGAAATGAGAAAGACCCTAAAAGAGTACCGTGAGCATTTGAAGGAAGATGAGGGAGAAGAGTTATCTCAAGAAAACACATTGAAGGAAGCTTTGCCAACCAAGCAGTCAATGAAAGGTTTTCAAAAGGAAATGTTGTCAATCAATATTCCCTTAGAAGACACACCTTTTGAAAATAACAACCACGTGAATCAAATAACCACAACTTTTGAAAGATTGCCCTTTATAGTCCAAGTTTTAAATCTGCCACAAAAAGAAGTTTTAGTAGCTGATGATGCCTTCCTCAACAAGAGCAAGAATGATGTCATCATTGCTTCTTCCAAAGACAAACCTTGGGGACAAGGTTTTCCTAGAAGGGGGAAGGATGATACAACCCTAAACCTTGATGGGGGAAGGAATGATACGACTCTAAGGAAGAGTTTCAGATAATTATCCAAACTCTTCTTTTATCTTTATATTAGTAGTTAATTATCTTATTTGCTATACTAGGATTTAGTTAGGATTAGCCTATCTTTATGTGTAATTATCCTATCTTATAAGTGAAAGTTATCTAATAGGATTTGTATGCTTATGTGATAAGCACTATAGCTTTAGGATTGTGTCTATTTAAAGGCTTAAGGCTATCAATTGTAGTAAAGCATAATAATAATCAATCAATTCTTTATATTTCTAAGTCCAAGTTGTATCAGTATACTATCGTTTCCATTTGTTCTGCAAAAGTTGCATAGCTTCTCGTTCAAATAATTTGAACTACTTAATTTATTGAAAATTTGCTTTTAATGTAATTGCTTGTAAAATAAAAATTTAAGCTCACAATCACAAACGAAGTCTGAGGTACAATGATGTTTGTCTTGTATTTGGTTAAAGGAAATTTTGTTGCCAGTGTTGCATACTGATAGAAGCTATCTTTATACTTCAGCAAGCATTATCCCTGTCTCTTTAATCTGATACAAAAATTAAGTGGTTTAATTTGTATAATTTATATGTATTTTTTTTTTTGTAGGTTCCTGCTTAGCTTTCGGCATATCAAGATAGAAGATTTCCTGGATCACAAGAAGAATTTGAACATGCACTTCAGGCATCAACAACAGGTTATATGGGAAATATGTCCTTTTACACTACAGAAGAACAAGTTTATGAGATTTTTTTCCCGAGCTGGAGAAATAAAGAAAATTATTATGTGCTTGGTTAAGAACTCAAAAACACCTTGCGGCTTTTGCTTTGTTTTGTAAGACTCCATTGCAATTCATAGATTACATTTATACAAGGATTAAATGTTCTTCATACAGTTAGTATCATATTTTCTTTTGGTTAGATTTGATACATGGGTATGCACTCTTCTATTTAGATGCAAATTTGATACCTTGTCATAATCCACGGTTTTAACTGGTTCATGCTTATCGTACAACATCCCCTCTCTCTCTTTCTTTTAAGTTCACCATGAAATGTCAAGGGATAATTACTAGAAATGACTTATGGACGAAGTCAAAAAAGTACATAAACCACATAACTATTATATAGAGAAAGAGAGTGTGCACTAGATGTATTAGGGATTTTACATGCGCCATTCATACCAACCACAAGTTCAAAATACCTCAAAGCACCAGGAATTCATTCTAATTCAAAACATTAGCAGATTACATATATCATTAATACCAACAACAAATTGGTTGAGTGGCTCCCATTTTCTTCAACTTGTGTCTTTCTTTTAGCAGCACGATTAGTATGTCTTGTTTTTTTTAGCCGCACAAGCAGATGCATTAACAGCAGCTTCAGCAGTCTTTGCCAAATTGGAGATGACAATAACATCCTTCATTTTCTCCAATGCTTCAACAAAAATACAACTCGCCTTCTCAAACTACATATGAAGAGTATCAAGGATAAGATAGCAAGAACAAAAAAACACTAATTGTGCATATTAAAACACTAATTGTTACTTGTGACTCATATTTATGTTGAAGAGTTTAAGAGTGTTGATAGGGACTAGAAGATCCATTTTTTGAAAAAACCTAATCATAAGTAAGAGAGGATATATATACATTGTACTAGTTCATGTGCAAATCAGGAAAAAGCTTTCATGAGTTGAAAAAAGAATATTTCTTTAAGCTTATAGTGCAATACAAGATTTGTCAGCCTCTGCTCATACTGAAGATACTTCTTGAAAAGCACTAAATATTACATTTTTTCCATGTAACATGTAGTAACAATTATGACAACCAATTACAGTGGCAGAAAAGAAGAAGAAAAAGGAAATTGAGCTGAGGAAGTTTTACAAGCTAAAGGAGAATGCATGCAAGTACTCCACACTCTACACATATGGATGAATTACCATAGTAGACATGCATTTAGCAATATGATTAAGTAGCCCAAGTAGAAAGATAAAGGCATTGGATAAAAATACAGGTTTGGCAATGCACTCCAGCTATTGACTAAAATAAAACTAATGCAGCAACATTCCGTTGTAAACAGTGTTACACATACCACTTCAACTTTGCCCAGAGCATTTTCTAGCTTTCCGGTAAGTTGACGACTTTCATTTATTAAAGCTTCAATATGCATAACATACAACAGGCTCAAATTTGAAAAGCATAATGTAATTAAAAAAAACTGGAGGGGAAAATACCAATAAAAAAAAACCCGACAAAGATGAGCGAAAGAAGATTGAAAGAAACATCATATAACTAAATAAAAAATAAAAACAAAACCTTCTTCTGGCAGTCAATGTACATCCTCTTATAACTAAAAGAGGCTGAAGATAGGGCTTCATTTAAGCCAATATTTTCATCAACCTGTTCGAATATTAAATACATAAAGTTGAAGAGACAAGGCAATTGATCATAGAAAAACAAAACTAACATTTACTTTTGATTTTAAATTTACCTTAGATTGCAATGATTCTATGACCTTCTCTACACCTTCTAATCGTTCTAAGACACAGTCAACTTTTTCCTCCAACATCTGTTCACTTGAGTTTGCTTCAGGTTCTGGCAATACTTTGTATGTGTCCACTTGAGTAACTGGTTCACCATTCATTAAATGTATAACAAAGGACTTATGTGCAAAATCATAGTGAAAAATAACCATGTAAAAGTATTCCTGCAGGTTTGAATACTCTCTATAAAACCAAGGCAACAATCTTCCTCTGCTTCACTTAGTTCACCTACTAAAATCCACCAATTTTGACTAATTCTTCTTCACGTAATAAATACTTGCATGGCATGCATTAATGGCTACTTGAACCCATATCCAACCAGCCTATGCATATAGGCTAGAATGCCATTTGCGTTTCATGCACTTCCTTTCTTTCTTATTCTTTTTATTCTTTACCTATATTAATTACTATCACTATTCCATTGCTGACTTTTCAGTAAGTAGTAAACAGTACACTGAGAAATAATGAGGTCTTGGTGAAGAATCCTCTCGCCAGTGCAGACAGTTTAGCTCTAGTTTATGTTCGCTCCATTGCTGCTTTGAATATGACTTCAAAGGCATGCTCCATGCAGCTTTTGAACATATTTTCTTCTATGAAGCCTTTTTGTGTTTTCAAGGTAATTCTTAATGTCTTAACATAGCTTATAACTGTAATGTCTACATTCTACAACCAAATAGGAAAGCATGTCAAAATATTAAATTTTTGTAAATTGTTCACTCCAAAAGAAGAATATAAGATTCAAAACTTAAAAGACTAAAGCCACAAAAAGTTATTTTCCTTAGTTTTGCCCCCCTCTTTTTCTTTCAACATTTATTAATAGAAATGAAGTGTATAGAAGCTGCATCTTATTGTCCTTTTGTAAGTTATACTACTCTGGTTTCCAATAATATTTGAATATGAAGTTGTTACTATCCTAAATGAGAGGTATGTGACTTTAAACCCACATACAAGGTATCAAATTTTGGCCATTCATTTGGCTTTAGGATCTCCTACCTCACCAACTAAATTTTGCTCTCAACATTCTCCGAAGGGTCCTTAAAGAACTCAAGTAATTAAATAATCATTTCTAATATAGAACTTCATTAAGATTTACAACAAGTTGATCAAAACCCTATATAAGAAATCTCCCCAATATGTTCCAACTAGGATAGGACAGGACCAATCCAAGCAGCTTTTTGAAGTACTTAAGCTACGTTTAAGTATCCTCTAAGTAATATTAGCCAATTATATCTTCTCTGATTTTTAAGATAAAGCTTCCTACGAAATGTTAAACATTACGAGAGAAATAGAGCTAATATGATTGATTATTGCCTCTGCTATACTCGTCACTGTGAAGTACCAGCCTTTAAGGCTACAGAAACGTAACACAAAAGTCCTCCAAATCAATTATCATAGCATGTATTCATAAAAGGGGAATCTCGTCATGCACCATAGCAAGCAATTTCAAACCCATTCATACTCCAAATTTGAATCACACATTCTATCAAATACTTTGTGGGTACACCTCAAATACAACTTCTCAAGGGTACTCTAATTGGCTAATGCCTCCATTTGGCTACCAAGGTATGTATTCATACAATGAAAGCTACTTTAGACACTACAACAAGCAATTTCAAAGCATCATATATGCCAAATGGTGGGCATTCAACAAAACACACATTTTCTAAGCTAAAGCAAGTATATCATACCTCCAAAATGGCCAACTAACAATGCTTTTAGTGGCCCAACGCTCAAATAGTCCACAAGGGTTTTCAACTATGAATTAACATGATTCAGCCCTTAATTTGAACACACTACAGGAGGGAAACGAAAAACCATAAAGTACTTCCACTTCGCTCGTGCTTCTTGTAAATCCATATCCATCTGCTCACACTCTCTACAGTTGACGTTCTCTTTCTCTCGCTAAAACACTTAATCCATTACCAATGTCTGGCCCAGAAATCGCAGACCAGCAAAGAAGAATCTCTGGGAATTTCAGAGCTGCAAAGCCATTGTCAGTTATGGATTTGCAAGAATGACAATAGGGAGGGGAGATGAAGAAATGGTAAAAGTGAGTGATTAAAGGAGAAAACTATATGTCTTGAGGTGTATGTGTGTATGGGTTGATGTGTGTGTGAAGTGAAGATAAGAAAATGAAGAAGAAGAAAGGGGCGTGGGAATGATGGAGGAGAAAAGAAAACAAGTGTTTTTGGTTAGAGGAGAATAAAGGTAAATACATAAATTTTATGGGGCCAAAATATAATTAACTATGTATGGTCAATATTCACTCATTTCATCTGAAATGTACATGTGGCTTAATCTCAACTATTGAATAGTCTTTGCATGGGTACCCATTTTCAGCCATTGGTATTGTAGACTCAACCAATTTTGAATGCCAGTGAACAAAACGAAAATTGGGATTTCAATAGGCTTCATATAGGATTGTTATTATTTCTAGTACCTCTTTTAAGAAATCGTTTTGGCTCATTAGCAAGAGTTTTAACTCCTGCAAGACAACTAACTTCTACCTCCACGCTGCCGGACTGTTGCTCTGCTATGGCTCGAGCACTAAGCTATTATGTGCCACACAAGTGAAGTAACTTGGATGCTTGGACAGTCAATGGTATTTTCTTCATAAATAATTATTTTTATTTTTATTTTTTCTTTACCTATTTTGACTGCGAAGACATTAGCAAGATGCTAAGACAAAACATAAAAGTGAGACATGAAGAGCTTGCTCGAGAGAAACTACCTCCTCAGTCAAAAGACTATATTTGGGAAGTTCTATATTTGTTATTGCTCCTCTCTATATCAATTTCTACTAATTAATCAATTCCTCTCAATTTTCTCCAAATTGCACAATACTCCCACGACCTATGCTTTAAGAACATCTACAACTACAATCCAAATGGGTGCTAGAAAGGGTAGGGTCCATTGTGCCCCTTTAACTTTAGGAAAACAAATAGAGGTATTTGTACTATTTTCAACACAAAGCTCCAAGTATAAACATGGCATGGGCTGAAGGTGGGCCAGGTGAAGAACCACGACACGACACATGTACATGTATCCGTCACTGAAGTGAGGAGATAACGCGATTGAAAGAAAAGCAGAGCAGACTTAAATAAACGGAAACCAAAGCAAGATAGATAGATAATGGTAATTTATGGCCCAAGTCTACCCGTCTACTACGGGTCTTCGGTGCCTCTATTACATGTTGGATGTGTTCCCAGTCCCAGAAACCTCAACCACAACCTCACCGGAAGAAGCATTACGAAAGCCTGCGGCAGCCACCACCTGGCACTTACTGGCTTCCTTTCAGCGGCTGCGGTGATAGCTTCTGTGGCAGCGGTTGATGCAATTGCAATCCAGGAAACCCAACAACCGGAGACTGAGACTCTTTCCAACATCCCCCAGACACTTTCTGGTGAATGCGCATCTCCTAAAGACTGCAAGAAAGCTAAAATACAGAGACCCAAGTCAAGGAAAGCTGAATCCTGCACAATTAAATGTGTCACCACTTGCATCCGAGGTGGCGAAGGATCTCCTGGAGAAGGTCCCCTTAACGTCAGAAGGTCCTCTTAATTCATTTATTAAATTAGTTTTTCAATTTTGAATTTATATTTAGTACTTGTTTGAACTTAATTAGTACGCTGTTCGATTCAGCTGCAAAACTACCCGCATAGGCATAGAGTATCAAAATAATATAATAAAATAGGACATTGCATTAATGACATTCTAGCATCACATTTAGGATTTACTCCTTGATTAATGATGTAGTCTGACCCATTCTCCTCTTGAATTTTGCAGACCTCTGGTTGTTTTCAAGCAAGGGTTTCGAAGTCGTCAATACTGGTAAAAATGCCTTAAACTATATGCTACGAATTAATGGGCAAAAAAATTTCTCTAGGTTGATGAGTGCAATTCCCTTTTCAAAAATTCCTATCATTAGTGTAAGGTACTGAACTAGATTCATCATGCCCCCCACAAAAAAAAATAAAATAAAATAANAAAAAAAAAAAACTAAATTCATCAAATTTATGAGTGGTTATTTTGATACATTACATAGGTAGAGAGGACATATGATAAAGTTAGAGTTGTTTGAACTCTATCTGGAAGAGCTCCATGCATGCTAAAAACGTGGGGCAATTTGATAGAAATAATGTATTTGGATAAACTATTTACATAAATGGAATACATTTAAAACTATTTACGTAAAATTGGTGCTTTTGAATTTTTTATTAATTTGTCAGTCAAACTTAAAAACGCTTTTACATGTCTAAAATGTATATGAACTAAATACGTTTTTACCAAATCAATCACGTTTTTCCTAAAATCAATCACATTTTTGCTAAATTCACTCATGGTTTCCCAAAAAAAAATTGTATCGCTTTTGCAAACATGGAAATCACGCTTTTGGGTCCTAGGGGAATACGCTTTAGGGGGCATTTTTTGGGACACGCTTTGGGTAAAACCGTATTCCATTTGGATTGTTCTGACATTAGGAAATGAAGTTATTGTTTACATTAAAAAGGGAAGATGGGAGTGAGTTGGTAGTTGAAGATAGCATTTGGGTGCCACACGTTGAGCGGAAAACCAAAGTTGTTTTACTATACCAATCACTTGGTTAGTAAGAAACAGCTTGTTAGTTTTCAGTTGCCACCGCCCTAGTCAATATAAATGCCCACTACCAGGGCCTGCCTACAGATTCTAGCCTCCTCTTCTTGGAGGCTATTTAATTAATCACCTCATTACCAATAATAAACAACAACAACATTTATCAACACTTGTTGGAGCCTTTTGACACTTGGAACATACTAGAAAAGGGAAGAAAAGATAGATTACTATAAAATTATATCTACACTCTAAAAAAATGTAATGGCTATACACTCTATTTACCCAAAGCGTGTTTTCCTATGGCCCAAAAGCGTGATTTTCATGTTTGTAAAACCGAGGCAATTTTTTCTTGGTAAAGCGTGAGTGAATTTGGCAAAAGCGTGATTGATTTGGTAAAAACGTGTTTAGTTCATACACGTTTTAGACATGCAAAAGCGTTTTTAAGTCTGACTGAGAAATTAATAAAAAATTTAAAAGTGCTCATTTTACATAAATAATTTTAAATGTACCACATTTGTGTAAATAGTTTGTCCAAATGCATTATTTCTATCAAATTGCCAAAAACATGGTACATGATGCATAGTTAATATAATGTTCCTTTGAACATGAAGCAACAAAAGTTTTCACTCTTATGATAATTAACAGTCACGTGGAGATGCAAATCACCCTTTCTTTTTTTTTTGCCATTTGATGCATGCTGATTTGATTTTCGTCTTAACTTGAATATTTTTTCCATGAAATTTTGTCACTGTGCAGTTTGGTGGAGTGTTCAGATATATGTAATTTGATAAGCGATGGTGTCGATGGACCTTAGTTAAAATATATGGTTACCGGTATTAGTTAGTAAAATTTTCATTTCTCCAATTTTCTCTTTGGTGAAAAATGAAGCATTATATATCGTTCATCCGCGTGAATTTTCTTTATTCTCCTGATTATGAAAATATACATTTTCAACAGTAAGTATTTAAAATTAATTTCCTTTTCTCATTTTATCTTTTCATATGGCTACTAGAAGTTTAAACAATGGCAGCAAGTTGATTCCTATTCCTTAATTAAACTATTTAATCATGATAGAAATTAAAAATGTACGATATCTGACGATGCCTGATTTGGATGGATGGACAAAGGGAATGACAGGGATCTTCCTGCAAACAATGAAGAGTCAAAGGTCAAGTGTGGATACCCGAGCTCCGATGCTTAAGTTAGCGTAATCTAAGTTAATGATAAGTGTAATATTAGAGTGGAGTCAAAAGTCTTTTTACCTGCCATGTGGGGGCTATTTATAGGTGAGCCTGAAGGATATGGAAGACATATGCAAGTTTGTTGGTGTGGGCCTTTGGCCGAATAGGCCAGGGGACTGTTGGGGTATTGGGCCAAGTATTTGAGTATGTACACTTGCCCCCCTCCTAGCTGAGCTCGGAAGTCCTCTTAACAGACCTTGTGACTTCGAGGGTGATCCGGAGTAGGAGGAGTGGAGACATCCGAGGTCAGATAGTGGGGGAGTTGTGGTAAGAGGTGAATTTGAAATCCGAACAATGCGCTGAGTGATGTGATTTTGGTTTTTCGATGCCACGTGTTTGCTTGTTAGAGACGTTCCAGAGGGTTGTTACTGCGACCGTTGTCATTTAGTCTCTCGATGTGTCAGAGCCGCCTGGGATGCGATGTTTGGTCTTCCCGAGCTGAAATACGGCTGCTTCACATTTGTTGGATGAGATACATTTAGACGGTCAGATTCGTTTTGCCTCACCTTATAAATAAAGGCTGATTGAGCCTCATTTTACTTTTTTTGGCAAATTCTCAGAGAACGGTGCAGAGGTCGGAGCGAGCCCTAGAGGAACATTGTGCTTGTGCTAAGGTCTGAGTTCGGTTTGTATTTTCTAAAGGTAACGCACCTTCTTGAATTTCTAGGGTACTAGGTTTCTTCTTTTCCCCGAGTTCAATTGTAGCTTAAGTAGATGGAGGGTTACTCGTCGACCGGGAATGTTGATCCCATGGATTATTTGGAGGGTATTGTGGTCCTGTCTTCTGGTGGGGAGGCAAATGTTGGTGAGGGGCCAGCCCATGATAAGGAACCAGAGGAAAACAAGGAGGCGAGTGTCTCGGGATGAGCAAGTTTCGGTGATACTAGCGAGGGTGTCCCGATCAATAGTCCTTATGTTACCCCGTTCGTTCACGAGAGCGTTAGGAATACGTTCTCCATGCTCCGGACTGGATATATTAGAGAATACAAGCCCTTTTATTCGCATATTGACTGGTGGCACATTGTGTACGATATTCAGCCTTGCCCTCGGAATGCTCCCGTCTGCAAAAATTGCCTTCGCAATGAATTTTTCACCTTTAATGTGGCGTATATAGAACGGGTGAGAGCCGAGTTGCCACTCACGGACTTTGAGATGACATTTTTTAACCGAATAAACACGGCATCTTCCCAACTTGACACCAATGGGTAGGGATTTCTTCGAGCATTCCAGAAATTATGTAGTTTGCTGTCTGTAGAATCTAGAATATATGTGTTTTTTTACTTTTTCACCATGAAGGACGTAAGAGAGTCTGATCAGGAGTTTTTGTACATAGCGAGTCGTCCAAGATTGGGCTTGATGAAGTTGGTAGAGGAGTCCGCTAAAGGTTGGAATGATAGATTTTTCCGAGTAACAATTCCGACCTGGAAGGTGGGACCCTGGCCGAGGATGACCTTCTTCTTGGACCAGGACTTGCAACCAAAATTCTCCCTGCATTGGAATCAATATATAAATAAGCAACCAGCTTGGCCAATATGGGAATTCGAAAAGGAAACACGACGGATTATCAACGTTATTTTACCCTTGTGCCACGAAAAGGCTCAGTCGGTCGACTTAAAGGCCAAGGACTTAATTGGTCGGTATTTATTGCTTTCGTTTCAATAAAATTTACTAAGTTCATTGACCGATATGAAATTGTTTTACATAAAGCACCTTATCTAAGGGCTGGATGGTGAAGCTTGGTAAGTTGTCGAAGGCCAATGCTTAGAAGTCGACAGGGCCTCCAAAGCTCTTCGAACTAGTCGTTGCGCCTGTTCGTGAGAAGCAACAGGAACATTCCAGTTGTTCATTCTGGAATGCAGAGTTTCCTATTGAGGCCCAGTTGAGGGGAATGGCCTTGCCTACGGACCAAAAGAAGCTCGATGACGTTCGAGACAACCTTCTTGTCAAACACCTGACTGATAACCTGGCTCGCACTCTTCTGATTTCGTAGGAAGTTCAGAGAAGGACTATGTTAACTTGCTCCGAGTTAAAGAAAATTTGAGAAGAGGAAGAGTTCTCCCGGGCTACGATGGCGTCGTGTCAGGAGTCACTGATGAAGATGGAGCGGGAGCTAGGGGCAGCGAGGACTAAGGCAGACAAGGCGGAAAGCGAACTGGACACTGTTAAGGCCAGTTTGACGATTACCCAGGGGCTGGCCCGAGATGTTGAGATTAGGGAGCAGCATGTTCGTACGCAGATGGTTAGGCGTATTGAACGTGTCCGGCAATCGAAAAGGAGGTTCACTAAGCGAGCTTGGGATAAGATTGTGACTAATTACGCCATTGCCCATAAGAAGGGTTTTGAGCTGGCCGTGGAGCAGGCACTGTTGCAAGAGCTTGATTTAAAGCAAGAAGGCTTCGATTGCTGGAAGCGTATGAATGATGGTCAACTAGTGTCCAAATAGGAGGAGGAAGGTGAAGAAGAAAAAGAAGATCCCGAGCTCAAAGTTGATGAGTCGGGTGACAACAAGAACTCGGCGTCAGAAGGTGAAGATGCACAAAGGGAAACTAGGGCATAAGTCTCGTAAATATTTTTACACCTTGATTTTGTAATAAAGATTTTATTGGTAACCTGATTGGTTTCCTCTATTGTTTGTGCTCAGCCTTTAGTTTTAATCGTCGTACTTAATTGGAAACGTAGCTTTGGTCAGATCCAAGGACTTATTGTTTAATTAAAGACGTTGCCCCGACCCCTTTGGGAGAAGTTGTAAATGGTATGATTGAAAACGTAATCCTGGTCGGAACCAATGGACTTATTATTAGCAAATGTAAACCTGACCTTTTTGGAAAGGCTTTAATTCGTTTAATTGAAAATGTCACCCTTCGTTTGGGCCTGGGTAGAACTTTAAAGGACTTCGGTCTTTTGAGGGCATTGTCCCTTGTTCTTGAGCTCAGATAGAGCTTGAAAGACATTAGTCCTTAAGGGCATTTGCCCTTATTTTTAGAGCTCGGATAGAGCTTGAAGGACATTGGCCCTTGTTTTTGGAGCTCGGATAGAGCTTAAAGGACATTGGTCCATAAGTTGACTCTAGAGGTGGGAATGATTTCATTGTACATATGTGCGGAGGTTTAATACATTTCATGTTCTTGAGATTGAATTCCCTTCTATGGTTACTAGCTTGTATGCTCATTTTCCCAACACCTCGGCAACTCGGTAGGGTCCCTCCCAACTTGGTGCCAATTTTCCCTCACTTAAGTGTTTTCATGTGATGGTCGCCTTTCTGAGTATGAGATCACCTTGCTGGAAATCTCTGGGCCTAACCTTGGCATTGTAGTATTTAGCAACTTTTTGTTTGTATGACATTGCTCTGAGTCGAGCTTTTTCTCTTTCTTCGTCGAACAGGTTGAGGTTCACTTGCATTTGTTCTTCATTATGCTCGGGTTCAAATTGTGCTCTCCTTCGGCTGGGTTCCCCAACCTCTACGGGAATCATAGCTTCAGCGCCGTAGGTCAGCTTGTAGGGTGATTCTCCAGTTGAGGTTTGTGAGGTGGTTCTATAAGACCAGAGTACCCATGGGAGTTCTTCAATCCACTTGCCCTTGGTTCGATCTAGCCACTTTTTGATTCCCTCTAAGAGTATTCAGTTTGCCGCCTCCACTTGGCTATTGGCTGGTGGGTGTTCGACCGAGGTAAAGTTTAACCTGATTTGGAGGTCGGTGCAAAATTTTCTGAATCCCAAGTCCGTGAACTGGGTTCCGTTGTCCGTTGTTATTGTGTGCGACATGCCGAACCTGCAAACAATAAAAGTTTAGACAAATTTCTTAGCATGTTTTGCTGTAATGTTTGCCAGAGGCTGGGCTTCAATCCATTTTATAAAATAATCAATTGCAATAATCAGAAATTTCTTCTGTCCGACCGCCCTTGGAAAAGGACCTAGCAGGTCCAGCCCCCATCTGCAAAATGGTCAGGGTTCTACCACCACGTGGAGATTGGCAGGGGGTGCTAGGTGAATGTGTGCAAATTTTTGGCATTTGTTAAATCTTTTCACCATCTCGCCTGCATCGGCCCTCAAGGTCGGCCAGTAGTACCCTGCTCGGAGAGCGTTGGTTGCTAACGACCGAACTCCGATGAGGTGGCCACGTATGCCCTAGTGGATTTCCCGCATAATGTACGAGGATTGGTCTGGTGATAAGCATTTCAAGAGAGGGTGTCGTAGCCACGTTTGTAAAGTGTTTCCCCTTCGAGATAATAGTTAATGGTTGTCCTTTGAAGTCTCCGAGCTTCTGTCTTTTCGCTTGGGAGCTTTCCCGTTTTAAGGAAATGTTTGATGGGGGTGATCCAGGTTGGAGTTTCCTCTCCTATGCTCAACACATCATCTTGCTCGATGCTTGGTTTGAGCAAAGTTTCCTGTATTACCGTTTGATTATTCCCAAGGTTCTTGCTATTTGCTAGCTTGGATAAGAGATCAGCACGAGAGTTCTCATTTCTCGGGATGTGCTGGATTTCAAACTTCTTGAGGTGGGAGGTCAATGATTTGACTTTATTTAGGTATCTGACCATCTGGGGATCTTTGGCCTAGTATTCTTCTTTCACTTGGCTGGTTTCGAGTTGGAAATCATTTGAGACCTTGAGGTTTTCGGACCCAAGCTCCAGAGTTAAGCTGAGACTGGCTATGAGGGCCTCGTATTCTACTTGGTTGTTGGAGGTGGAAAGTCGAAACGCAAAGACTACTTTATTGTTATGCCTTCTGGTCCATCTACAATTATCCTTGCCCCTCCCCCTTTCTGGTTTGAGGATCCGTCTACCAGCAACCTCCAATTGTTGTCTGTGTCGAGCTCCTCGGTCTGTGTAAGTGATGAGCTGCCGAGGCTCTCCAAATTAGTGAAAGTTTAAAGTCGGTTTACCAAAGCTACTTGTAGCATAAGGCAACACCAAGTCGAACCAAAGGATTAATCTAGTTAGGGAATCCAATTAGGAAGTTAATTAAACATGGGAGTTTTGTTTGTATAAGTAATCAACAAGCAATAATTAAAAATGGTAAACCTTAAGGAAAGCAACCAATCCAAGTTCAACTAATTCTGATTCTAATATATCCTTAATCACTAATGATACATTCAATCATTAACCTAATTCTTGACCTCAGAACACATCAAGAAGCCTCTAAGTGATCCAAGGGTCTCTACTGGTTAAGCAACCAGAATTTGATTAATTCTGAATTTATTGATTAAACATCTACTAATTCTGAATTAACCTAAGGGTCCAGAATTCAATTAGGCTTAAATAATTCATCCAAAAACTTAGAAACATCATTTAATCCATACAATCTTCTTCAATCACATGCAATTAAGCAATTAACACGTGAATATTCAAATCCGAAATTAAGCAACTCAAATAGAATATTTCAAAGGATTGAAAGAACTTGATTAACAACTAAATGAATAACAATCAAAGCATAATCTTGAAATTAATAATCAGAATAGCTAAAACATGGATTGACTTTAGTATTTAGCCCTCCATGAACAAGAGGAACAAAGTTTACAAAGAAACTAAAAAGAAAACTTAGAGAAAGAAAGCAAGAAAAATTGTCTAAAGTATGATAATGAAACTCGGCTGCCTCTTTCTGAACATATAAACCTCTAAAAATACATGCTCACCTAAACTACCCTTAGGTCACACTAATTCCCATGGGCCTCAGCTTTAATTGGGCTTTCGTTTTGGCTCAATTGAACTTGTAATGAGGAAGTTAGGCCCAATTGAGTGTCAACAGGTCTCTAGACTCATCATCCGGATTCAACGGGAAATAAGACCATTCAAAAGACATAATTTGAAGAACCGGTCTTCATAACAATTTACGATATACGTCTTAGCTTTCCAATGGATCTAGTTTCATGTACATACGACACCCACATCCAAATTTATGTCCCAATCTCTTCACAAGGGTCAGGATCCAGGGACAGCATCTCTGCTCTGACTTCCAGGCTGCTTATTACCTTTTGAACGTCCGAATTGGCTTTGGAGCCCTGAATAAAAGTTATAGATAATTCTCTCAGCTTTCCTACAAGCTAATATCCGAAATTTTTAGACATCCATAACTAAAGATATGCATGAAACATAGAGACAGCATAAAATACCTAGTATTGCTGAAAAATGCAATTAGGCCCAATTGAATCCAAACTTATGAAATAAGGCCCAAGCCCAATCAAATAGGCCCAAAAGAGGTTTAAGAAGCTAGAAATAAGGGAGAATTACTGCATATAAAGTGTGATTATCAGTAAGCTCTGCCACAAAGTCGACAAGAGCTTGCGCTTTGATTGTGCCGCGAGGCTCGTAAGTGATAGTGTGCTCAGAAAGTTCTACGGACCACCCGAGCATTCTTCATGCCAAGTCGAGTTTTTGGAGCAGTTGTCTTATGGGTTGATCTGTCCGGACTGTTATTTGGTGGTTCTAAAAATAGGGTCTGAGGCGACATGCCGAAAGCAGGAGTGCAAAAGCGAGCTTCTCAATTTTGTGGTATTTCAGCTCAGAGTCTTGAAAGGCGTGGTTGGTGTAGTATATGGGAAACTGGGTTTTCTTTTCTTCTCGGACTAGGGCGGAACTGACTGCTTGGTCGCTAGTTGTGAGGTATATGTATAAGGATTCTGCTGGTAGTGGTTTGGAGAGGATTGGGGGCAAGGCGAGGTACTATTTTTACTGCTCGAAGGTGTGTTGGCATTCCGAGGTCCACTGGAAGTTTTTTTATCTTTTTAAGGTTCTAAAGAATGGTAGAGCTTGGTCTGCCAATCTTGACATGAAACACGCAAGCTTTGCGATCTTGCCTGCTAGTCTTTGGACCTCCCTTACAGTCTTAGGTGGCTCTATCCTCATAATGGCCTCGCATTTATCGGTGTTAGCTTCAATGCCTCCGTGCGTTAACATGAAGCTTAAGAACTTCCCTGCTTCCACTCTGAATGCGCATTTGTATGGATTTAAGCGCATGGCATGCTTGCAAAGCTTGGTGAACGTCTCCTCTAGGTCAGCGAGGTGGTTTTCTTCTGAGTGCAATTTTACAAGCATGTCATCCACGTACACCTCCATGTTCCTCTCTATCTGGTTCTTACAGCCTCGACTCATTGGTCTTTGGTAGGTGGCTCCAGCGTTCTTCCGTCCAAAAGGCATGACTTTGTAGGAATAGGTTGCATTTTCGGGGATGAAGGCAATTTTGTCTTCGTCGTCGGGGTGCATTTTGATCTGGTTGTACCTTGAATAGGCGTCCATAAAGCTTAGGAGCTTGTACTTAGATGCCCCGTTGAGGAGTTTGTCGATGCTCGAAAGAAGGTAAGGGTCATTTGGGCATGCCTTATTGAGGTCAGAATAGTCAACGCACATCCTTCATTTCCAATTGCCCTTTTTTACCATGACGACATTTGCCAGCCAGGTAGCGTAAGGTATTTCTCGAATGAACTTGGGCTCGAGCAACATTGTTACTTCCTCTTGGATTGTAGCTTGTCACTCTGGTCCTACCACCCTTTTCTTTTGCCGGATTGGCTTTGCCCCTGCGTGAACAACAAGTTTATGGCAAATGAAATCTGGGTTTATACCTGCCATGTCGACTGCTATCCAGGCGAAGAGGTCAGCGTTGGCGACCAAGAGGTCAGTCAACTTTTTCAAGCTTGAGAGTGGAATGCTGGATCCCACCTAAACCGTCTGGGTCAAGCTGCTTCCTACTTGAACTAGGGTGAGCTCACCTTAGGGATTGGGATGAGTTTCTTGGTTCTCTCGTCTATTTTCGAGCTCGCCGATAGGGACCAAGGAGTTTGAAAGTGGCTGACTCGTGTTTTTTTGACCTATGAGGCTTAGAGTAGTCGATGGACAGGCTGATGTTATAGCAGGTTGGGCCGAGTAGTTGATCCCCTATTGCTTCTCCGACGTTCCTGGATATCGTCGAAAATTTGAGCAGCAGATGCTTCGTTGAGACGATCGCGTCAATTTGGTTTAGAGATGGTCGCCCGAGGATGGTGTTGTAGATGGAGGGGCAGTCGACCACGAGGAATCGGACATCGGCGTTAGCCAGGTCTAGAAAATGCCCGAAGGTGGTCCGCAAGGTGATGGTGGTTCATTTAACTTCTACGTGGGTTTTAGAGAAACCCACCAGTGTTCTGGGATAGTGCTTTAAGTCCGACTTGGGAATGTCGAGCTTGGAAAACGCATGGTAGAACAAGATGTCAGTTGAACTCACTTGGTTTATCAGCACCTTGCGAGCTTCATGGTTAGCAATGAAGCAGGATATGACCATAGAATCGCCATGCTCGAGGTCGATTGTCCCATAGTTGGCGTTAGAGAAAGAGATGGTTGGCTGGGGCTTTGGCCTGCTCATGGTCATGGTATGGAGGACTTCTTTTTTGTGCTTCTGAGCTGTTCTCTCATGCCGTTTTGGGGAGGACTTTGAAGATCCTCCTCCTGCAAAGCCTCATACGATGGTGTGGATAGTACCTTCGATGGTTTGCCTTGGGTCTTCTTGTTACTGCGGAGGGTTTCTTCCCAGAGCTCTGTCGCCCCGAGGATTTTGCTCCTAGCGACCCGGCCGGTTCCTTGACGGAGACCTGTACCTAAGTCGGTATTCTCTGCTAGGCCTTTGTGTGGGCGCTGGGATCTCGGCACAGAATTTTTAGAGGTACCCTTTTTGGATGAAGTCTTCAATGATGTTTTGTAAGTGTCTGTAGTCGTTGGTGTCGTGCCCTCTTCCTCTATGGAAAGCACAATATTTTTTTGGCTCTGCCCCCACGGTTTTCTTGGGCGATGGCAATGGGATCAGTTTGGTGAGGCATATGTCCTCCAACACCCGAGCTCTACTTTGGTTCAACGACGTGTAGCTGTTGAAACGAGGTCCAGTCGGTGACCTGTCTCTCTTGTTGCTTTTCTTCTCTTCCTGGGGTTTCTTGTCCTGCTAGGGTTTGCTTTTTTCATCTTGCCCTAACACTTCTTCTAGGTTTATGTGTTTGGTTAATCTGAGCAAAAGATCGGACAGGTTTTCTTGTGGGTCGAAGGTGAGGTTCTCATGCAGGCGTCCTGGTCGGAGGCTGACTTGGATCACGTGCATGGCCACTGCTTCTGTCAAATCACGGACCTGGAGAGAGAGCTTGTTGTAAGGATCCATGTATTCCTTCAAGTGTTTGAACTCTCCTTGTTTCAAGGTTGCCAAGACAGCGGAAGACTTTGATGGATCATGTTGCTTGAGAAGCAAGCTTGTAGGAGCTCGACCAGTTGGTCAAAACTAGATATACTGCTCGGCGGCAGGCTAGAAAACCACTGAAGGGTTGTCCGTCACAGAGTTGTAGGGAAAACTCGGCACATGATCTCTTCTGCAGAGCCTGCCAATAGCATGACAGAGTTGTAGTTTTCTAGGTGCTCAAAAGGGTCAGTGGACCCATCGAAAGGTTCGATGTTAGGCTGCTTGAACTAGGCAGGCAGGGGAAAATCCATAATGTCTTACGTGAAGGGGTGTCTGGCAACTCCTTTTTGCTTGTCCAAGTTCAAAAGAGGTTTTGTGTTGAAGATGGACGTCTGCTAAGGTGGTGCTTGGCTATCCTTGTGAAAGGAATGGCTCTCAACGATCTCTTCTGATGCTTGTCCTCTCTGACGCCTGACCAGAGGTGGAGTTTTCTAGGGAGGAGGACGGGAAAGAGGATTCTCATACTGGCTTTCAATCGGGAGCTCGCTGGGCTGCTAGCGTTTCTTCAGCTCAGCAATTTCGGCTTTGTCTGCTATTCTCTCCTGCCTAAGGATTTGGATTTCTTGGAGCAGAAAGAGATAGTAGCATTTTGGGAATCTTCTTGAACGGGGGCTTCCCTGGAAGCTTCCTGACTTTCTGAGGCTTGGCGATGTGAGGGTGGTGATTTTCTGGCGATGTTGGGCTGAATAGTAGGTCTTGTGGGTGGAGGAGTATTTTTTGGCGTGCTATGGAGATCTGTGAGCTGGTTGGGGGGGTCCATATTGTGCAAACAGGATCGTACAAAGAAATTTATCTCTTGGGAAGAAAAATTCTCACAGACGGCGCCAAATGACGATGCCTAATTTGGATGGATGGATAAAAGGAATGACGGGGGTCTTCCTGCAAACAATGAAGAGTCAAAGGTCGGGTGTGGATACCCGAGCTCCGATGCTTAAGTTAGCGTAATTCGAGTTGATCATAAGTGTAATATTAGAATGGAGTCAAAAGTCCTTTTACCTGCCATGTGGAGGCTATTTATAGGTGAGTCTGAAGGATATAGAAGACATATGTAAGTTTGTTGGTGTGGACCCTTGGCCCAATGGGCCAGGGGACTGTTGGGGTATTGGACCAAGTATTTGGGTATGTACAATATCAAACTAAGGTTTTGAGTTCGAATCTTTTGAGCCGCACTTGTTAGAGGGATTTACCGATTACTGCTCTCGTCCCAAACAATAATTAATTTCATATCTAAAGAATGTGAAAATACTTGGGTATAAACCAAAATAAAAAATAAAAAAGACTAAGAATAAAGAAAGTAGAATGAAGATTAATTAAATGATATGTAATTTTTACTAATTTTTCACTCGTCTCTTCGTCTACTAAACATATATAATGGTAAAAATATCTTCGAACCAACTTTCATACTCGAAAACTAAATCTCTCTTCAAGCAATTTTAAGGGAGACACTTTGCAATTTGACAATTTAAAATTTTCAACTACTCAACTAATAAAATTAGTATTTGATATACAATGGTTATTTTCTTAATAAATCTCGTTAATATATTCCTGTCTTGTATTTTAGTTTTCTAATATATAACAGCACGAAATTTTAGGTTAATGGCTTATTTTTTTCTTTTTTTGATTGGGTTGAATGGCTTATCTTAGATTTATGAGAAAAGGAGTATGTAACGTTTAGATTAATCCATTCTTTATTTTATTTAATCTTTAAATCTTTAGTTTTTTGTCCTTTCTCATTCATGAACAAGATAAACCATGAAAGAGACAAAAAGGAAAATTAGAAAATTATTCTACATATGATATGATCCAAGTTTTTATTGGTCTTATTTGTAAAAAAAAATTGGAGGTAAATTGATTGTTCTATGTTCATGGTATAACATATAAATTAAAATAAGTAATTGTGGATATATAGTAAAAAAAATTATTAAATGTACTAAATCAATATAGAAAGTATGGGGAGATTTACAGATAAATTTAATTTTTAGCGCAAAAGCTGAACGAGTTAAAAAGAAAAAAAGTCAAAAAACTATATTAGTTTCAAAATTAATAAATGATGTCATGTAGTAATGATAAAAATTGCAGTTTAGCTAGGTTGATTACCTAAAANTGATTGGGTTGAATGGCTTATCTTAGATTTATGAGAAAAGGAGTATGTAACGTTTAGATTAATCCATTCTTTATTTTATTTAATCTTTAGTTTTTTGTCCTTTCTCATTCTTGAACAAGATAAACCATGAAAGAGACAAAAAGGAAAATTAGAAAATTATTCTACACATGATATGATCCAAGTTTTTATTGGTCTTATTTGTAAAAAAAAATTGGAGGTAAATTGATTGTTCTATGTTCATGGTATAACATATAAATTAAAATAAGTAATTGTGGATATATAGTAAAAAAAAATTATTAAATGCACTAAATCAATATAGAAAGTATGGGGAGATTTACAGATAAATTTAATTTTAAGCGCAAAAGCTGAACGAGTTAAAAAGAAAAAAGTCAAAAAACTATATTAGTTTCAAAATTAATAAATGATGTCATCTAATGATAAAAATTGCAGTTTAGCTAGGTTGATTACCTAAAAAATTATCACCTAAAAGATCTTCAACAAAAAAAACCTAAATAATCTTCTAAAATACTCTAGCATTGAGACAGTCATGCCTCTTAGTAAGTAAATTAAAGGGGAAAAAAATACTTCCTTATTGGTGAATGAAGAAATTTTTTTTTTTTTGTGAGTGCTACTTAGTTTAGTAAATTTCTCTTATTTAGAATCGTGATTATGTTTCTCAATAATTATTGTAATCATTGCTCACAATCAACTTATAACTAAATCTTTTTTTTTATAACATTAAAAGCACACTCCATACATTAACTTTTTTTTCTATATGCTAGCCCTATTTAGAATTTTTATTTTGATAAGATTAGAATTTAAATCTTAGATAATTTTTTTTTTTAGATTTAAATGTATTATATGTCCTTATAGTTTTAACAAATTTTGAATCAGGTCCTTTAATTTTTTTTTCCTCTTCTGGAATCCTTATAGTTTAAATTTTTTTAATTGGGTCTCTGCCGTCACCATAGTTATAACTCTNGCCGTCACCACAGTTATAACTCTATCAGTTTAGTGTTTACATGGTAAACAAATTGTTTATGTAACAATAAAAGCAGATGACGTGGCACCAAAGTAGCACAAAAATTGTTACTTCATCATCTTTACCAACTTCAAACTTCAAGAGAAAAGATGATGAGATAACAATTTTTGTGCTACTTTGGCACCATGTCAACTTTTTTTATTGCTACATAGATAAGTTATTTGTTATGTGAGCATTAAACTAACAAATTTATAACTTAGGTTATGGCAAAGACTCAATTAAAAAAATTTCAAACTATAATGACCCCAAAAGAAGAAAAAAAAAACTATAAAAACTTAATTCAAAATTCGTCTAAACTATAGGGACTTAGTATATTTAAACCTTTTTTTTTATATGAAACCTTACATAACTTGTCACTATTAGGTCGTTAATATTCTGTGATATATAATAGCATATCCTATTGTTTTGCAATTATACGAAGTTAAGGCTTTACAAAATCATATATATATATATATATATATATATATATATATATGNAATAAATAAATTACTTCCTTACCATTTTATATATATATATATATATTTATTTTCTCTCCACTCTCCGCCACTCCTAATGTTATACAAAGAGTAATGCTAATATAAATAATTACAGAACAAATAATAATAAGCAGATAAAACCTTACAACCAATTTTCTAAATCGCAAAGTGGCAGGAAGGCATAGCAATAAAGAAAGCAAAGATCAATAATAAAAGAATAAATTATACCAATCTCATTTGATGAAACATCAGAAACATCCTTTCTTGTGTTTCTTTCTTATTCAGAAATTATAGGGATTTCCCAAATTTATGTTACGTTAAAACAGAAATACCTGTAACTTAGAAAGACCAATGGCTTGTATGAATTATACCTAAATATTAGTAATCATCGGGGTAGGCAAGGCAACATAGCTTTTTCTATCTCAAATTTATTCTACTAATCTAGAAATTTAGACGGAAGAAGAGGGGTAAGAAAAAACAAAGAAAGAGAGAGAACTAGCTCAGCAGATTAAAAGAGGGAAGTCGATTATAGCCTTGATAACGGTTTGCTAACAAGGGACGAGAAGAAAGAGGAGGTGGGCAAGGCAAATTGGGACTTGGCGTTGGATTGTCTTTGTTGGTGCTGATCATGATCCCTTCCCTCTTCTGTTACATCATGATGTTGATTTTCCCTAATAGCTTCTTTTTCTGCATCATCAACCATCTGATACCATACCAGGGCAAGACGTAGTTGCATATTTATATAATATCATATGCATGAAATTGCAGGGTTGAATCATATTCATAGGAGAAATATATATAAAATAATTAAGAGAGATGCCATGGGATAGAAAATTAATTAAAGAGGGAGAATAGAAGGTTTAGGGACCTTAGTGGTGATGGCAGGGGAGAGGAACGGGAGAAGATCAACAAGGTGGGTTTTAATGCGGTGTAAGGCGTCCCTGGTGAGACCCTGAGCTGCTTGGGTCACATCTGTTACCACACCCTCCAAGAACTGCCGGGCGTTCTCTAAAGCATCAGCAGGGACAGCTCCAACACTTAGCTTCTCCAACAACCTCTCCTTTATGGTGGCTACGAAATTCAGCCCCATGTCCTTTGAGTTTGAGTTTGAGTTTTAGTTTTACGCCTCCTCCTCTTTCTCCTCTTCATTCCCTTTGACTTTGATTGCATAGTCTGGGGCGTACAATTCCCCCTGTCCCACATCCTTCCACCTGGTTCCGCTTGAATTTTCTTTCATCGTCTATCAATCTCTATTGTCCTCTTGTCTGTATATTGGATTTGTCTTCACTTGAGAGTTGAGAGCTGAATAATCTGTGTCCCTCTATCTACTCCCCTCTCCACTGTTCTGGCCTTGAATGAATGTGTGTTTAATTAAAGCCACTCGAAGGGCCTGCAAGCATCCGCAGCCACTAATTGTAATTGGTTTACATTATAATGAGATATGCTCGATCTATAAGAATCCTTGCAACGGACAAGGTAAGGAGGTTCCATTTGCATTATCCATATCTCTACTCTCGTTGTCATTTCACCTTACAATTAACACGCGTTGCCGCTTTGATATTTTCATGTACTTCATCTTGACACATGGAATGGCAGTAATCCTTTACAGTGACCACACGTCATCTCTGAGTAAGGTTCTAGAGCCTAGAATGTAGAAAGTAAACAACGGACACTCATATTTTCTTTTCTGTTTTTCTCTTTTTGATTATAAATTATTCAATGTAAAACCATTCCTTCCATTTAACTTCAATGGTAGCTTATTTTTAAGAACTGCTATCTTTCCCAAGCCTTAGAAACCCTAATTTACTCAACTCAAGATTCGCATCGATCTCATCATGAAATTGAAACCAACGCTCCAGAAGGCAGTGTGGCTACGGTTACTAATAAAAAGAAACGGATCTGTGTTTCCACTAAAGCACATCAATATCATCACCTGATAATTTAACTCCATTTATTGATGAACAAAATGTACAACTTAAGGTAAAGCTGGTCCAGAAATCTCAAAAAGGCCAAAACTGCCAGTCACCATCCCCATCATATTCCAATTTCAGCTCATAAAAGACATGAGAGACTTAATCATACTATTGGGGCATATTTTGAGCCAACATAAATTTCAGACCCAACTACCCAGAACATGGCAGACCAGCATTAGCTAAGGTCTCAAGAAGCATGATCAGTAGGGATTCTATCAGGCAAGAATAAGTAGCGGAAGCGTGAATCAAAGGGAAGTATGCCACAATTGCGGAAACCAAGAATGCTCTGCCGCCTCTGGGATATGCATTGCTCAACAAAGGCAGCTTGAAAGGGGGGAAGATAATGTGATATCCATACAGCCAAATTTGCATCATCCACAAAGCCTTTGGCAAAGCAGTGAAGCATTTTGGGAACCAATAATCTTCCTTTGCTGCTAACACCAACTGCAGCCCGGATGAAATCACGCTGTACATCTTGAAGCTCTTCCATAATGTTTTCAGCAGTATAAATCCTTAACTGTATTTGTCGTTCCCCACCAACATGTTAAATACAGCTAAAGAAACAGAGAAAACTGGGTTCTTCCACATAAACTATAAGCAGTGAAATTACCGCAGGTGAAGAATACATTCCGCAGCTGAGTGCAAAAGATACAAGTGGCTCGTAGCTATCAACTGCAAACTTCCGCTGTTCCTCTGACACCTTCAACTTGTGAAGAGCAAGAAGTAATGCCTGACAACATAATCGATAAGAAATGTCAAAATCAGGAAAAACGGTACAATGCAGTAAATAAAAGTTTTTTAAATTACACACTCCTACCATGAGCCTGCCCATGTTAAACTCCCTACCTTCTTGCTTACAAATTACAGTGACTCCTTTTTTCCCAGACAGTATTATTTGACTGTTAAAAAGTTCTAAATTTTTTAACTTCTCTGCAATTATTTGACTAAGAAGCAAATGCATATATTCAATCTCTTAGATATGAAAAAGGAAAAAGGGGGATGGGAGAACCTTTCAAAAAAATAAGTATAAGTTTGCGATCAGAAGGAAACCAAAGATCCTGTCCACTATAGTAAATTTTGATAAATTTGCACATTTTTCAGTTATAAATCGAATTGTCAACCTAAGAGTTGAAGCTGATTTTTCCCTTTCTATTGATTCTTTGGCAACCTAAGCTTTCATACTTAGGGTAGAGATGATATAATCTTTTTAAACTCAACCATAATTCATAGATATGATATTAGCAATTTTTGTCCATCTCAATGGTGACAAAGTTGAAGAATGGGTTAGTGTCACATGTACCTGAAAATATGTTAAGAGGGTTATTGTCATTCTGGAAACAAGAAAGTAGGGAAGGGTAATTTGGACTTATCAACAGGGAGGAGAGTATAATTCACTCTAATAACTAATATCATTATGATGAAAAATAAATTTAAAAGCATACTATTTGTGGCCTATGTAGTGGCGGTTTCATCCTCAGTATGACATACTCAATTGCAGCTGCACTGAAAGAATGCCCACCAACGGTGTATGCAGCCTGGAATAAAAATAAATAAAGATGCATAAAATAGATATTCCAACAAAAAAAACATGACACCCAAAAATTTATGCTATATTAATTTTGACCCTGGAACTTAGGTGTGTTTTGCTCCCAAATTGCTTAAAAATGTCAAGAACCAATTCAACCCAAAAGATTAAGTTGTGAAGACCTAGGAATAGTTTTATATCTAACATGCTCCCACACAAGCCCTTTGGGCTTGAAAGGTGGACAAAGAACAAGTCCACTCATACCTTGTGCTAAAATTTAATTTAATTATGAGAAATGTGGCAGCAGGAAGTTTGACCACTTGGTCAAAGAGGCTCTGATACTATGTCAAGGAACCATTTCAACGCAAAACTTAAACTATTAAGTGAAGACCTATAAATAGTTTTATATCTAAAAAAAAGAAAAGGAAAAAGAGAAACTAGAAAGGAGCCCAATAGAAGAGGTGGGTTAATAAGTCATAGTCGTCAAATTCTGATATTCTACCCAATAAGACAAGTACCTAGAGGGTGCTGGGGCAAGTAGGAACATACCAAGCTATCACACCTCTAAATAAATACATGAGTATGTCATTGATCAATTGAACACAGAAATACTAAATGACATTGAGTTTTCTTCTGGCTCATGCCTCCGCATAAGATATTATTTACACAGTTAAGAAAAGAATTTTTTTTCTTTTGGGGGGGGGGGGGGGGGGGGGGGGGGGGGGGGGCGAAGGAAANAAGAAGAAACAATTACCCCTCAACTTCAAAAAAATCCAAAATGGAAAAGGAAGAACTTGCATGAAAAAAAAAAGGAAATAAAGAGCACAGGGATGGAATATGATCAGGAACCAAACCTTCTGCAAAAAAGAGAACAGTTTTAACTCACTCCTTGGGACTCCATATGCCAAATAAGCCTGTTCAGATGGACAGAGAAAAACGCAATTAACATTCTTTGTACTTATTTATATATTAACTTTTATATATAAGGATACTCACATGCATGATCAATGCATTATACAAGTTGATCCAGAAAGCAAGTTTCTCACTGCAGCTCAAATGGATAGGGTTTACTTTGGCAAGTTGCTCAACAAGTATTCTGTACTCAAAACCACAAAATTGAAAGCACATTAATTAGGTTTGGTCAAGCTATAAGGTTTTTGATAAGCTACACTGTCAGTGATATAGGACCAATAGAGAAAAATACGTAGAGAGAAGAGAATGGAGGGAAGACAAAAAAAAAAAAATAAAAAAAATAAAAAAAAAAAAAAAAGAAGAAGAAGAAGAAGAAGAGAGAGAGAAGAAAGAAAGGGTGGAGGGAGCAAATAGGGACTATGCCTCTATAATTTAAGAAGTCATCCATAGCTAAGAACTGAATCACATGCCACGTGTTATGTAGGCACACACAACTAATTCCATTGGGAAACAAGACCTTAACTTGAAACTCAAGTAATAATATTTTATATAAAAATTCTAACTTTATTAGAAAAATCAATAATTACAACTACTGTAAATACTCCTATTTCAAACTCCATCATTCCCTCCTTGTTGGAGAAAATTCAATCTCAAGTTTTGAAGCATGAAATGATGAAGAAAATTGAACGTTAGAAAGTGTACAGCATTGGAGGCAACAAGATATCAAAAACAACAACTACAAATAACTAGTGTCTAACTAGTGTCTCTCTTCTATCCTTATCCTATGTGGGAACAATATTCTTTTAAGGTCTGTTTACTTTGGTCATTTGAGTGGAAACAGAAAACAAGCCTGAAAATGTATTTGCTTGGGTATAATGAAAATCAATTTGTTGAAAACATTTCTTAAATTGAGCCCAAATTTGCTTGGGTATAATGAAAATCAATTTGTTGAAAACATTTCTTAAATTGAGCCCAAATCTAAAAACAAGAAAAAGACGACGAATTTTTGAAATATGGAAATAAAAAATGAAAACACAATAGCAATTTTGAAATTATAATGAAGTGAAGCCGCTAGTCATTTTCTCTAAATCCTAGCCCCACAACCAAATTAAAACACAATCAAAGGTTCATATGATGCCACATCATCATTTTTCTAGCATTTGTCCAAGTCAACCTTGGAGTTTTCTCTAATGGCATCACTGAGACACCATTTCCAGCCGCACAACTATGACGGTGCTTGTGATGTTCGCTTACTTGTATAGGACAACGCTGTAGAACCAATCAGAGAGCTGATGGTTTGATTTCTCACTTCGTCCATGGTATCCCTGGGTACACCTTCAAGTTGCCGCTGCCCTGCCCCTTACCAAGCTCAGAGTCGTGTAACGGAGAAGCACCACGAAGCATTCTTCTCAATTTGTTGCATCGTCTGCCGTTCCATGGAGGGAGGACCATGGAACCCCCCTGTCTGTATTTTTTTTTTTTATGGATTCATGAACTCTATTTTTGTTTTTCTATTTAAAACTAAAAAATGGGAAGATCTTGCTATAATGGAAGAAAAAGTAAATAAATGAGATCGGTTTTCTGAAGCAAATGATATTTTTGGTAGATAATATAAAATGGGGTTTGCATCCAAACACAGTTTTGTTCAATATAATGATCAAAGGATGGTTAGCGAAGGATGCGTGTGAAAATGCGAGATGTTCGACGAAATGGTGGAGAAAAGAATACAGCCAAACTTTGTGACTTATAATAGTCTTATTGGGTTCTTATCTATAAAAGGCAATTTGAGTAAAGCAATGGCTCTGCTAGAGGACGTGAACCAAAAAGGGAAATATGCAAAGGAAAAGAAAATATTTTAACCAAAAATTTTCGTTTTTGAAATTTTCATACCAAATATGTTTTCATTTTCTGGAAACAATTTTCAGCTTTATAAACCAAACATATTTCTTAAAATATTAGAAAATAAAAATGAAAATGACTTTTAAGAAATGAAAACAAGAAAACATTTCCGAAAGCAAACAAGCCCTTATCGTTTGTATGTCTTTTCATATCACTAATTTATGGAATCATAGGAGACACAAAAATAACTTGTTTGAGGACATTCCTGAAACACATACAGAACCAAAAAAAAAAATAAAAAAAATGGTCAAATAAATCTTACCTGAACCTCCTTAGTGCCCCAGCAGCATACTCTAATTGCTTTTTACCAACTGACATCCAAGAGACTTCAGTTGCTAATCCATAGTTTCCAATATCAGACCAACTTAATTTTCCACGAACATGGTAGGGGTCAAATGCATTCCCAGAAGTCAATACTTCACAATCCTTTACATCAACTTGCGGGCTCTGCACCAATGATGAGGTCGTCGAACGCTCAGATGATGACCACCACAATGAATAGGGAAGATGTCCACGTGGTGACTGAGCTGAGCACTGATTCTCTACTACAGACGACTTGGTTGATATATATGAATCTGCCAGAGACATAAAAATGTTTCTCATACATCTCACCATTTCTTCAGATAACACATTGGGCTGATCCCAAAGTCCCTTAGGTGGCATCCCTTTACGAAGCTTCCTGAAGTCTGCAGGTTGACAAGATTTGGCATATATCTTTGTAGGCTCATGTTTTCCATGGCAAAGCAAAATTGAGTGATCTGCATTCTGATGCAAATTATCATGTCATGCAACAAATCAAAAATTAAAAACTTCTATAAAAGCTTCAATTGCCTCTACAAGATTTCTTATGTTCTTTTTTTTTTGT
>QAOA01000370.1:151107-165492 GCA_003255065.1 Cercis canadensis
CCCCCCCCCCCCCTAAAGAAACAATTAGAGACACCCATACAGGCGCAGAGACAACTAATCTATCCCAAAGATGGTGCTGAGGCTAAAATTTGGAATATGCTCCAACAATCAAATGCCATAACCACACAAAGATAACACTTCCACAGGACCTTCCACTCCTTTCTACTACCAAAACCTCAAAACAAGGCTGGAATCCAGGGAGATAAAGCAAAAATATGATGTGAAATCTGTTCATTATTTTTTTCGGTAGAAAAAAAAAATTATAAGAGGAAGGGAAAAATTAGAAGACAGAGGAGGACGAGGTATCCTCCAAAAGGAAAAGAACCAAAATAGGGGGTAAAAACAAGAAACAACAAACACACCTCCAAACCCCTTAAGAGCGAACAATCACATCTCCTCCACTCCATAGACTTCCTCAAGCTTAAGACAACCCGTCCTTATCCTCCTAACCAGGAAGCCAGCTTTAGAACATGCAAAAAGATAAATAATTATTTCTCCCCTCTATTTCCTTTACTCCCCAATTAGTTTACCATGGTGGCTAATCTCTGAAGTACACCTTCTTTGGTTTTCCTATCATATGTCTTTGGAGAAAATTCAAACTTCGCATCCTTTCCTGTTGGACTGACCAACTTTAATCCTAGAGAATCAGTAAGAGATGATGGGTCTAATTCAACAGTTGCAGTACCTACAGGGGCAATAGATATCAGTTCTTCCTCTATTATCTTCTCACTTTGATCAAATTGTGTCAGCTTTTCAGCACCTGGACGAGGAAGAATTCCTTTCTTAGGATTAACTTTATCACAAGAAGTTCCCAATAGATTGAACCTGTCCTATCCAATATCCTGAAAGCCTACACTTAAGTTCACATTATCCCCATCATTATGTTGTTAAAAAAGCCCCTTACACCCAGTAACTTACCATCATCTTCATCACACCCAATTAAAACATTCTTTCATACATATTCAACTCAAAATTCCTTCCGAAGAAGGCCTTCATCATCTTCATCACATAATAACCCACCCACTTCAGTACCTCCACAACTTCAGTAAAATCTCTCAGCATCTATCTCCTTCCCATCAGAGTTCTGAACCTTGCCACCCTCTTCTTGGGAAATGTTATTATCTTCAGAATTGTTTGTGTAGACATCATTGGAACTACCAGCATCAAGCACGTTGCCGTTTGCTTGTGTACATCTCCATTCTGAAGTATATTCCGCAACTGAGCATGCAATGCTGCACCTGACACACCTGATTCCTTCCCTAAATTATCGGCCTGGGTTCACGAGTCCTATAGAGCTTCACTCACTTTCTTAACAACCCAACAGTGTTTACTGTGGATGGGCCCAAGTCATTCAAACATTGTGCTACTAGGGACCCAATCTCTCAAACCAGCACAGTTTGACCATTCACAGGCAATACATCCTTGTTATTAGGATAGATAGGCTGTAAATCCCTGTAATTAGGCAATAACTTCCGAAGATTTTGCTGACCATCATGTTTCAAATTTGGAACAGGCTGGAAATCATATGGTTACAACAATCAGGCATTGAGCCCCAAAAGATTAAGCTGGTCAACATGTTTCAAATTGTTAGTTAAGTTTAAAGTTGAATTTTCCTGGTAATCTTGCTTGACAAATGAATGCTTCAAAATTGGGCTATCACCCTCAACATGGTTTCTTCTTCCTCCCGGAGGTTGTTTCAGGTCTGACAGCAGAAAGCCCTCAACAATATTAGAAGAAAAAGTAATTGGATATATCTCAGGTTAAACAGGAATTTTGATCAAAAGCTCCCTTGTTCCCTTGCGCTAACCATGATTGAACATGGGAGCTTATGGATATTTGCTCTCACTAAAACTTTTGCCCCCTAACAATAGTTGAAAGAAAGAGAACATCATCAATATCCAAAAGTTCCCCCAACATCCAGCAATAGAAGAAAATATACTGTGAACAGGGTGGTAAACCGACCACACAAACCAAAAATACCATCTTGTCATTGACAAAAAATTGGTTAATACAACCGGCCATAGTCACCACCAATCCAGACGAACTGGAGCACCATGAAACCACCACTCCGTATCATATAATGCTCTTATTGCTTCATGTTCTGACATTAAAACCTACCAACTAAACATCTACCAACAAAGTGATGACCACCTCAACTACTACAAACCTACCTTTAACATCAACAACCACCTTGCACTCAACTAAAGAGCATTAATGACTCCAAAAATCTATTCTCCTTCCACTAGCCTTTCTTTAGGTTGAATCCTTTTTTGTTTGCAGCAATTCTTAGGTAAGTTTTATCAAGAGTTGGGATCTGAAATCTGTTCATTATCAAACAAACAAAAATGAAAATTTGACAATTCCAGCTAGAGAAGCAAATGTCCCTCAATTCTTCCTTCTATGTTAAAAGAATTTGATCAATACATGGCTTAACTTGCAGTTTGTAGCTACCAAATCGTAGATTGATCCTTTCAAGTGATTGAATCTAGACCCAACATTTATCAAACAATAAGAAGAATATCCAGAAATAGGACTGCCATACTAACAACACATACGCCGGCAGACAACACATCAAATGATTGACCTCAAACTAGAGTAATACCTCAACTATTTTTCTCCTTTTCTATGTCATTTTTGTTTAATACTTTATGTTTTCTTAAGCTTGCAAATGTGTACTGATAGTCAAGTATGACAGGAAAACCGAATAAAATGAATAAAGATTAGAACCAAATATCCCTGTAGAAGTTACTTATACATTCCAATCATATAACAACCACTTGAAAGATAACTGCATTTATCTTTCCTCTATCTGATGAACAAATATATTCTGGAATCTTGATTTAAGGATGAACTAGACTCTTAAATATTACATTGAGCATTAAAGGTACCTCCATCAATGGCTTTCCATAATTGCAAGTGTATTCAGTTGACTGATCTATTAGCACTTGGCCTGAGCTACTTTCAGCAAGATGATCTCCTTCACAATCAAATTGCTCAGAGGACCTTGAAGAAGATGAAATCTGTAAAAAATGTGGAGTATACTGCACAAAATGACTAAACAAGGTATTTTCTCATAACCACAAATTCATTCTCCTACTATAATTAAAAAAGAACATTTTCATTTAAAACATGAGACTGTCAATTGTCCACGTGTCTTTACTTTGCTAGCAATCCAAGGTCCAGTCCAACTCGACCAACCTTTGGTCCAATTGTTGAACATATAGTTTTTCAGTATTTTAAACACCATAAAATTGTGAAATTATATTTCAAAAAGTTTAAATAGAATATCAATAAATATAGAAACATGTTTTAAGTTGAAAATATATTTTTTNGACTGTCAATTGTCCACGTGTCTTTAGTTTGCTAGCAATCCAAGGTCCAGTCCAACTCGACCAACCTTTGGTCCAATTGTTGAACATATAGTTTTTCAGCATTTTAAACACCATAAAATTGTGAAATTATATTTCAAAAAGTTTAAATAGAATATCAATAAATATAGAAACATGTTTTAAGTTGAAAATATATTTTTTTGTTGATAGATTGAAAATATGTATATATAACATTAAAGTATCCTTTTTACCAAAACAGGAAAATTTGTCAAAACATGCACATTATGATATAAAAGTAAAACCTACATAGTTTAATCATGGTTCAACTACAGTTGATGTACTTTGGGTCAATACTTCAATTATGATATATAGCTTATCCTCTCTTCGTCTTGTAATTTTGCTTTCTTAGTACAATTCTTCTTTTATCAAGAAGGGAGGAGGGGGGGGAATGGTTCACATGCTTTTTTATACTGTTTTGGAATTTTAATTGAACCAAATACGTCTACAGAAGGTCACTGTAACTGTTAAAAGAGGCTGTTCAGCCTGGTTTAGATGAGATTGTTCGTCAGTCAGATAAAAACCAATATGTACCAGGGTCTTAATAATGTCAGATGAACAAAGAGATATTGACTGAGAAGATGAATGCCTCAAATGATACTCTGCAAGTCTCCGTTCATTTCTTTCTTGACTAAGTTGGAAATGCAAAGATACCATCTCTTGTTCAAGTTTTGAAACAGTAGTCTCCAGAAGCACAATATTTGATAGGAGCTCTTGAACCTGAAGAACGGGTAGAAGGGAAGGGGAAGGGATTAATCAAAGTAATCAAAACAATATTACAATTGAAATTCCTATCACAAAGATATCCATGGAAAAAACAAGAAACTGCAAATATGTACATTAAAACACAATCTGAATCTGTTAATTAGCCCGCTATACCAAAGGAGGGAGATGGGCTCTGTTTCAAAGAATCAAAGCAAACCGCAGCTAGTAAGTTCTGGTGCTCTTTGCTGCAGCTCTTAGAATGGACCCCAACATTTCCCTTCTCTCTGAATTCTGCCCCTTGCACTCAGAAAGAAACAGCGCTAACCAGTGAGGGTTTTAAGTTTTGGAAGAGGAAGAGAGGGACTGACTGCAACAGAAGGCAAAATGTTGAGTGTAGAAAATTTTGGAATGTCTGGGGATACTAACATACTTTGGTAATGGTATCACAAACTCTTGGCCCAAAAAATGTACTTAGCAGGGGGCTTTCACAGGGATTGCAACTTATCGTTCACTGAACATTCTGACAAGTATATCCACTCTTGTCAACGCATGTGACTGGATCATAAAACCATATCTGCAACAGTTTTCTTGTATATTCATAATGAAGTCCATGCTAAGAATTCAAGATTGACAATTAATAGAATTTAACAATTTGAACAAAAATTAATAGAATTCAAGATTGCAACCCTGCTGCCCAGAATTTCTCTTTTTTCAAGTCCTTTTGGAAGGTTAAGGCTCAGTTAAAGGTAAAAACTTCTGTTTGGACTCTGGTACTTAATAGCATTAATACCAAGATCTGTTACAGATTCTTAGGCCTCATAAAGCTCTTTCTCTGGATGTTTGCGATACGTATTTTTGGAGTTCAGAGATGAATAATCATCTTGTTACATTGAGCTAGCCATGCAGCTTTGGACTCAAATTTTCGGAATTTCTAAAGAGCAGTGAGTTCTTCCGGTTAATTTATATGATTTTTTTCCATTCAGATTAGAGGTTTTGGTAAAGGAAAGGATTGCAAGGTCTTTAGAAGTGTGCTTTTCTTGAGGGGCTGTGGTGCTTACAGCTGGAACATAATGCCAGAATCGAATAATTATTATCACATGTATTTAAGATTAGGGTGCCTGCCCGATGTTTTTACCCTTTTGGGTTTGGAACTCCTAAAAAGCAAGAAAGAGGACATGGAACTTCTGAAAGTACCACAAACATGCCCTATCAAAAGATTCAAAACAGAGAATGTAAACTGCAGTACAAATCAGTTCAACCCAAAATTTGTTACTTGTGGTGAAACATTTTTTGAGAAAGTTAATTAGAGAACAATATCATGAATGCTGTTCACAAGACACAAACATATGATACCACATTTTTTGTGGAAAAAAGGAACATACATGATGAGGGAGATGTTCTGCACCAGATAATGTCATGGCATTTTTCTCAGTTACATTTTTGAGGAATGAATGCAGTTCCATCTCTTGTAGCAGCTGTTTTTTCAATTGTTGCACCTGAATACAATTCAAATATTCCATTAGGGAACAGCAACAGCAAGATGATTTAAAGCACAAGATGCTCTAGGCAGCCACCATACAGTCATATGACGGTTAAAAGCTCACGGAAGAATGTTGAGGCAAAAGCTTTTTAATCACACTAATGCAAATTTTGTGTGCTTGCATGACTACGTGCATGTGCGCATGTGTGCGTGTGAAAGAAAGAGAGAGAGAGTTCATAGTGCACTTTCAAAAAGCTTAATTGCACACAGTTCCTTGTTCACTCAAATAATAAGAGAAACCAATATCATCTTGCAAGGTTTATACAAAAAGCGTTTTCCTAGATCTTCATTTTTCAAGCCTATAATAATCAAGCACATTGCTCAAAGAGCCAGTAAAGTGAAAGCTTACATCCTGTTCAAGTTGAAATCTCCAGAGAGTAGCGTTGTTTCTCTGTATACATGGCACAAGGCTCCCTGTCTCTTCGCTAAGAACGCTCACCTAAAGATTAAACGAATCACCCTATATATCTCCCTCATAAAAGTTTCAACAAAAAAATTTTAAAGCTATTAGACTAGACAAAACAGTGAAAAAATTAACACCCCACGGGGGTGCCCCAGCACCATAAGCAGTCTATAAGGACATGTAATGAGAAAAGAAAAGCATGTCTATGATTTCTATCCAAACCAAGAGAGAGAGAGGATGAGAACCGGTCACGAAAATTAAAGCAAGTAATTATAATTGAAATTTGAAACCTGGTTCAATTATTTTCTTTTTCTATAATCTTACTGAAAATACAATCCCACCATTACCTCAGTGGATGAATTACTGCAGTGAAGCTCATCCAGAACATCTAACTGAAGTCCCAAGCCACAATAGCTCGCACTAGAATGGGAACATTCTGATGGAGAATCACTTCTGTGAAAACAGAAGGGAAAAAAGAAGAAGAAGAAGAAAGCTTTAAGCTCACATATGCCTCAAGAAGAGATGCCGAAAAGAAGAAAATAGCAACCCCTTACCGTCTCAATGAAGAGGGCATAACCAATGAGTCACACATCATGCGATCTCAGACTTGTTATTTAATAAGGCACATTCAGAAGTTCTCCCGAAACCTTGGTATCCAGTTACAGAGTTATGCCAATGTGCAAACTGCAAAGAAGCATTACAGATTCCGCAGATTTGATTTCAGGCATCACACTTCCAGCCTTTTCTTATTTTGTACTCGGAGGTCTTATAAAAAGGATTGTCTTGAATAACCCTAGGATAGCTTGTTAGATAGGGCATGATGCAATCTAATATTAGATAAAGAAATGTACCACCTGTGACCAAATAGTAAGGACAAACTCATGAATGCACAGATACCAGTCATTTTCAACACAACCATACACATTTTATCAAGACAATAATGCACCTTATCAAACTTCCCTTCCAACATAAATATCATGTCATAACAAAACTTTAGAAAAGAAAAAGGGAAATTTTACTCGCCATGAAATTTAGGATTTGTTTGGGATTTGTTTGGGAGTTAAAATTTGGAGGAAAGGAAAAGAGTAAATGTGTCCATCCCTTATTTGGGAGTTCAAGATTAAAAAAAGAAAGGAAACTAAGGAGTAATCTCAAACCCTTGCATTCCTTTTTTGCCTCACTTGTGTTCCCCCAATTTAGGGGGTTTGGAGAGAAAAAAGAATAATTTACTATTATACCTCTATTTATTTCTTCAAATTCTTTTTCAAATACTATTTAGATAACATTATTAAATCTTATATTAAATATATTAATTTTATAAATAAATAATAAATTTGTAAAATTATAAATTTTTATTTATTTAATTTCTTTTTTTCTCCTTTTTGCTNTTCCTCTCATTTTGCTCATTTTAATCATCCAAACAGAGGAGAGGAAAACCCTTCCTTTCCTCTCCTCTCCTCTCCTCTCCCCTCCAAAAAAACTCCCAAACAGACCCTTAACCTCAAACAAGATGCCATAATCCCTTGACTCTTAACCTTAACATTAAATCTAAACCTTTAACCTTAATCCCTAAATCATAAATTCTAGACCCTTAACACTAGACCCTACATCCTTAACCCTTAACATTAAGTCACCCTTAACCCTAAACTTTAAACCAAAGATCCAAAATCTTAAACCCTAGATTCTTAATCTAAATCTTAGATACTTAACCCTAAATGCTAGACCTTAAACCCTTAACCCTAATCCCAAAACCTAAGCCCTTGAGACATAAACTCTAGATGCTTAACCCTAATTCCTAAATCCTAAACTCTAAATCCTAAACCTCAGAGTCTTAACATTAAACCTTACACCTTAAATCATAAACCCTAGACCCTTAAGTTCAATCATATATTCTTAACCCTAATACTTAAATCCTAAACTCTAGAGTTGTAACCCTAAATTCTAAATTTAAATCCTAAACCCTAGACCCTAAACTCTTAATATTATATCCTTAATTCTAGACCCTAAATACTAACCCTATACCCTAAATTTGAAATCCTAGAACTTAGACCTTAAACCCTAATCCCTAGACATAACCCTAAATCCTAAACGATTGACTTTCAACCTTGAAACCTAGATCACAAACTTGAATCCAAAAACCCCTTATAAGCCTTATATGTTTAACTTTAGACCTTATTCCCTAAACTCAAGACCTGGACTCCTAAATCCTAAACACAAGACCCTAATCCCTAAACCCTTAACCTAATCTTATGGCAATAAATACTTAACCCTAATTTTGAAACCCTACCCTTAACCTTAACCCTAGTTGTTTAACCTTAACTTTTAAACCCTAAATTTAGAGCCTTAACCCTAAAACCTAAATCCTAGACCTTTAACCTAAACTCTAGATGCTTAATCCTAATCCTTAAACCCTAAATCCTAGATCTTTAACCTTAAACCATAAACCTTAAACCTTAGACCTTTAACCTCAACCTAATTACTTAACCTTAATTCCTAACCCTAAACCCTAAACTTTTAAGCCATAACCTTAAATCCTAAACTCTAAATGCTTAACCTTAATCCCTAAATCATAAACCATAAACCATAAAACCTAGAGCTTTAACCCTAGACCTTTAAGCTCAACAATAGACGCTTATCCCTAACAACTAAACTCTAAACCCAACCTTAAACTATAATCCTTAAACCCTAAATTATATACCCTAAAAAAACTCTAGATACTAAACCTTAAATCTTAGACCCTAAACTCTAAAATCTAGATCCTAAATCTTAAATCTTAGACCATAAACCATAAATCTTACACCCTAAACACCAAAGCCTAATCCGTAAAGTCTTAACCTTAAACCTCAAAAACAATAGACCCTTAACTCTAAAACCATGACCTTAAAATCAAAACCTAAAACTTAAACCTTAAATCCTAAATTGTAGACACCAAACCTAAACCCTAGATTATAACCTAAACCTTACGCCCTTAACCCTACATCTTAAACCCTAAATCCTAGACCCTTAACCTCAACCTTAAACACTTAACTCTAAACCCTAAATCTTAGATACAAGGCCCTAAACCCTAGATCCAAAGCCCTAAACCATAGACCTTTAACCTAATTTATAAATCCTAGATGATGAACCCTAAGCCTTATACCTTAAACTCATGACTTGTAACCCTAAATTCAAAAATAAACCCAATCTGTAAATCATAGACCCTAAACTCTAAACCTTTAACCTAATCTCAAACCCTAGATATTTAACCTTAATTCCTAAACCTTACTAGCCTAACCTTAAACCCTTGATCCTAAACCTTATATATTAAACCCTAAACCCAAACTCTTGACCCTTAACCCTAAACCTTAGATCTTAAGCCCTAATGCTTAGACCCTTAATATAAACCCTTAACCCTAAATCCTAAAGCCTAACCATTAACCTTAGGCCCTAAACTATACACCCTAGATACTAACCCCTTAAACCTAGACCCTAAACCCTTAACTTGATATTTAACACTAAAATTGAAACCCTAAACCCTAAACTCTAAACTCAATATTTAGCACTAAACATGAAGCACTAAACCCTAAGTTATGGACAGAAAACCTTAAACGCTAAATCCTATAGCCTATACTCTAAAACTAAGGTCATATATCTTAAACTCTAAACCTTAAATCTTAGAACTTAGACACAAAACCCTAAATTTTAGATCATTAATTAAACTTTAAGCCCTTAACACTAAATCTTAAACCCTAGAAACTCTAAATCTTAAATCCTAAACCCTAAAACATAAACCTTTAATTAAAAATGTAAACCCTTTACCCCAAATCTTATATCTTACATTTTTGACCCCTAACCCTAAATCCTAGACCCTTAACCCTAAAAACTAAACCCTCAGACTCCTAACCCTAAAAACTAAATCCTAAATCTTAAATTCTAAATAATAAATCCTAGACACTAAACCTTTATGCCTAAACCCTATACCTTAAACTTGAACCCTAAACCTTAAATCGTATGCTCTAGACCATAAACCCTACACCTTTAACCTAAACCTTAGGCCCTTTACCCTAATCCCTAGACTCTTCATCCTTTAACCTAAATGCTAGATGCTAAGCCCTAAATCCTAGTCAGTTAATGTAAACTCGAAGCCCTTAATTGTAGACACTAAACCCAAATCCTAGACCCAAAACCCAAAACCTTAAACTCTAAAACCTACATCATAAACCCTAGACACAACCATAGAAACTAAATCTTAAATTTTAAACCTTAAACCCTAGACCTTATGAAATCATATACCCTTAATCTAAAGATGCTTAACACAAAGCACTTGACCCAATACCTAATATCATGACCCTTAATCGTAAATCCTAAGCTCTAGAAACTAAACTCTAAATCATAGTCTCTAAACTCTAAACCCTAGACTCTTAATATGAACCCTAGGCCCTTAATCCTAAATCCTAAACCCTAGATCCTTAACTCTAAACCATACACCCATAGACCTTTAACCTAAGCTTTAGATGCTTAACTTTAATCCCAAAACTCTAGATTCTAGAGCCTTTACCCTAAATCTTAAACCACATGGATACTAATCCTTAAAACCTCAATCCTAGACCCTTTACCCTAAACCCTAGTACCACAATCCTAAATGCTAAACTACAAATTATAAACCCTAAGTCCTAGACACTATACCTTAAAACTTAGTCCCTAAATCCTAGAACCTTAACTTGAAACCCTAAACCCTAAATCTTAAATCCTAAACTCTTGACCCTCAAACTTAAAACCAAGATCCTAAACCCAAAATCTTATACCCTAAACCTAAATCCTAGATGCTTAACCTTAGACCCTATACCTTAAATTCTTGACCCATAATCCTAAATTTTAACCCTAGACACTAAACCCTAGATCATAGACTTTAACCCTAGATCATAGATCTTGAATCTTAGAGGCTTAACCTTAAACCCTAAATTCAAATATAGATCCTAAACCTTAAACATCATATCCAAACCTTAAATTTTAAATTTTAAACCTTAAACCCATGAACCCTAAACCATGAATTCTAAACCTTAGATTCCAAACCCTAAATCATAGTGTCTTAACCTAAACACTAAAACTTATAGCCTAAACTTAAGAGTCATAAAATCTTGATACTAAATCCTAACCCCTAAATCTAAAACCCTAAGCAATAAACCTTAAACCTTAAATCATAGACCCTAAACTCTAGACCTTTAAACTAATCCTAAACCCTAGATGGTTAACCCTAATTCTTAAACCTTAAACCCTAATGGCTTAACCCTAAAACTCTTGATCTTAAACCCTAAACCCAATGCCTTGACCCTTAGCCCTAAACCTTAGATCATAAGCCCTAATGCCTAGACCCTTAACTTAAATCATTAACCTTAAATCCTAGACCTTAAATCCTAAAGTCATAACCATTAACCTTAGGCCCTAAACCATACACCTTAGATACTAAACCCTAAACCCCTTAAACCTAGATCTTATACCCTTAACTCGATGTTTAACACTAAAAAGAAAATCCTAAACTACAGACTCTAAACCCTAAACTCTCGATGTTTAGCAGTAAACATGAAACCCAAAATCCTAGGCCATAGACACTAAATCCTAAACTTTAAATCCTACACCCTGTACTCTAAAACCAAGACCTTAAATCTTAAACGGTAAATACTAAACCTTAAATCCTAGAACTTAGACACTAAACCCTAGACACTAAACCTTAAACCTTAGATTGTTAATTAAACCCTAAGCCCTTAAACCCTAAACAAAACACCCTAAACCCTAGATCCTAACCTTTAAACTATAAATCCTAAATTTTAGACCCTAAACCTTAGACCTTTAACCATCTTTGACCACTAATCTTAGACCTTTAACCATAGAAATTAAACCCTTAATCCTAGACCTCTAACCCTAAAAACTAAATGCTAAATCATAGACCTTTAACCTTAAAAACTAAACCCTAGATCATAAACTCATACTAAATCTTCATCCTAAACCCTATACCTTAAAACCTAAACTTTAAACTTTAAATCGTATACCCTAAATCATAAACCTTACACGTTTAACCAAAACCCTAGGCTCTCAACCCTAATCCTTAGACCCTTCATCCTTCACACTAAATGCTAGATCCTAAGCCTAAACCCTAGACCATTAACATAAAACCCAAGCTTTTAACCCTATATACTAAAACCTAAATCGTAAACCTTAAACCACCTAAATCCAAAACACAAAACCATAAACCATAGACCTTACATGTAAACTCTATACCACTAACCCTAGAAATTAAACATTAAATCTTAAACCTTAGACCCTAAACTCTAAACACTTAACCTTAATCCATAGACCCTAAGAAACCATTTAACCTTAACATAAACACTAGATGCTTAACTTTAACCCCTTGACCATATACCCTAAACTCAACCCCTAACCCTAAATCCTAGACCCTTAACCCTAAAAACTAAACCCTCAGACTCCTAACCCTAAAAATTAAATCCTAAATCTTAAATTCTAAATCATAAATCCTAGACACTAAACCTTTATGCCTAAACCCTATACCTTAAACTTGAACCCTAAACCTTAAATTGTATGCTCTAAACCATAAACCCTACACCTTTAACCTAAACCCTAGGCCCTTTACCCTATTCCCTAGACTCTTCATCCTTTAACCTAAATGCTAGATGCTAAGCCCTAAATCCTAGTCAGTTAATGTAAACTCGAAGCCCTTAATTGTAGACACTAAACCCAAATCCTAGACCCAAAACCCAAAACCCAAAACCCAAAACCTTAAACTCTAAAACCTACATCATAAACCCTAGACACAACCATAGAAACTAAATCTTAAATTTTAAACCTTAAACCCTAGACCTTATGAAATCATATACCCTTAATCTAAAGATGCTTAACACAAAGCACTTGACCCAATACCTAATATCATGACCCTTAATCGTAAATCCTAAGCTCTAGAAACTAAACTCTAAATCATAGTCTCTAAACTCTAAACCCTAGACTCTTAATATGAACCCTAGGCCCTTAATCCTAAATCCTAAACCCTAGATCCTTAACTCTAAACCATACACCCATAGACCTTTAACCTAAGCTTTAGATGCTTAACTTTAATCCCAAAACTCTAGATTCTAGAGCCTTTACCCTAAATCTTAAACCACATGGATACTAATCCTTAAAACCTCAATCCTAGACCCTTTACCCTAAACCCTAGTACCACAATCCTAAATGCTAAACTACAAATTATAAACCCTAAGTCCTAGACACTATACCTTAAAACTTAGTCCCTAAATCCTAGAACCTTAACTTGAAACCCTAAATCTTAAATCTTAAGTCCTAAACTCTTGACCCTCAAACTTAAAACCAAGATCCTAAACCCAAAATCTTATACCCTAAACCTAAATCCTAGATGCTTAACCTTAGACCCTATACCTTAAATTCTTGACCCATAATCCTAAATTTTAACCCTAGACACTAAACCCTAGATCATAGACTTTAACCCTAGATCATAGATCTTGAATCTTAGAGGCTTAGCCTTAAACCTTAAATTCAAATATAGATCCTAAACCTTAAACATCATATCTGAACCTTAAATTTTAAATTTTAAACCTTAAACCTATGAACCCTAAACCATGAATTCTAAACCTTAGATTCCAAACCCTAAATTATAGTGTCTTAACCCTAAACACTAAAACCTATAGCCTAAACTTAAGAGTCATAAAATCTTGATACTAAATCTTAAACCCTAAATCTAAAACCCTAAGTAATAAACCTTAACCTTAAAACCTTTGATCTTAAACCCTAAACCCAAAGCCTTGACCCTTAGCCCTAAACCTTAGATCATAAGCCCTAACGCCTAGACCCTTAACGTAAATCATTAACCTTAAATCCTAGACCTTAAATCCTAAAGTCATAACCATTAACCTTAGGCCCTAAACCATACACCTTAGACACTAAACCCTAAACCCCTTAAGCCCTTAAACCTAGATCCTATACCTTTAACTCGATGTTTAACACTAAACAGAAAATCCTAAACTACAGACTCTAAACCCTAAACTCTCGATGTTTAACACTAAACATGAAACCCAAAATCCTAGGCCATAGACACTAAATCCTAAACTTTAAATCCTACACCCTATACTCTAAAACCAAGACCTTAAATCTTAAATGCTAAATACTAAACCTTAAATCCTAGAACTTAGACACTAAACCCTAGACACTAAACCTTAAACCTTAGATTGTTAATTAAACCCTAAGTCCTTAAACCCTAGACAAAACACCCTAAACCCTAGATCCTAACCTTTAAACTATAAATCCTAAATTTTAGACCCTAAACCTTAGACCTTTAACCATCTTTGACC
>QAOA01000370.1:173612-189668 GCA_003255065.1 Cercis canadensis
CTTTTTTGCCTCACTTTTGTGTTCCCCTAATTTGGGGGGTTTGGAGAGAAAAAAATAGTTTACTATTATACCTCTATTTATTTTTTCAAATTCTTTTTCAAATACTATTTAAATAACATTATTAAATCTTCTATTAAATATATTAACTTTATAAATAAAGGATAAATTTGTAAAATTATAAATTTTTATTTATTTCCTTTCATGTTCTCTCATTTTGCTTATTTTAATCATCCAAACAAAGGAGAGGAAAACCCTCCCTTTCCTCTCTTCTCTCCTCCAAAAAAACTCCCAAACAGACCCTTAACCTCAAACAAGAAGCCATAATCCCTTGACTCTCAACCTTAACACTAAATCTAAACCTTTAACCTTAATCCCTAAATCATAAATTCTAGTCCCTTAACACTAGACCCTACATCCTTAACCCTTAACATTAAGTCACCCTTAACCCTAAACCTTAAACCAAAGGTCCAAAATCTTAAACCCTAGATTCTTAATCTAAATCTTAGATACTTAACCCTAAATGCTATACCTTAAACCCTTAACCCTAATCCCAAAACCTAAGCCCTTGAGACATAAACTCTAGATGCTTAACCCTAATTCCTAAATCCTAGACCCTTAACCTCAACCTTAAATGCTTAACCTTAAACACTTAACTCTAAACCCTAAATCTTAGATACAAGGCCCTAAACCCTAGATCCAAAGCCCTAAACCATAGACCTTTAACCTAATTTATAAATCCTAGATGATGAACCCTAAGCCTTATATACCTTAAACTCATGACTTGTAACCCTAAATTCAAAAATAAACCCAATCTATAAATCATAGACCCTAAACTTTAAACCTATAACCTAATCTCAAACCCTAGATATTTAACCTTAATTCCTAAACCTTACTAGCCTAACCTTAAACCCTTGATCCTAAACCTTAGATATTAAACCCTAAACCCAAACTCTTGACCCTTAACCCTAAATCTTAGATCTTAAGCCCTCATGCTTAGACCCTTAATATAAACCCTTAACCCTAAATCCTAAAGCCTAACCATTAACCCTAGGCCCTAAACTATACACCCTAGACACTAACCCCTTAAACCTAGACCCTAAACCCTTAACTTGATATTTAACACTAAAATTGAAACCCTAAACCCTAAACTCTAAACTCAATATTTAGCACTAAACATGAAGTACTAAACCCTAAGTTATAGACACTAAAACTTAAACGCTAAATCCTATAGCCTATACTCTAAAACTAAGGTCGTATATCTTAAACTCTAAACCTTAAATCTTAGAACTTAGACACTAAACCCTAAATTTTAGATCATTAATTAAATTTTAAGCCCTAAACACTAAATCTTAAACCCTAAAAATTCTAAATCTTAAATCCTAAAGCCTAAAACATAAACCTTTAATTAAAAATGTAAACCCTTTACCCCAAATCTTATATCTTACATTTTTGACCCCTAACCCTAAATCCTAAATCCTAGACCCTTAACCCTAAAAACTAAACCCTCAGACTTCGAACCCTAAAAACTAAATCCTAAATCTTAAATTCTAAATCATAAATTCTAAATCATAAATCCTAGACACTAAACCTTTATTCCTAAACCCTATACATTAAACTTGAACCCTAACCCTTAAATCGTATGCTCTAAACCATAAACCCTACACCTTTAACCGAAACCCTAATCCCTAGACTCTTCATCCTTTAACCTAAATGCTAGATGCTAAGCCCTAAATCCTAGTCAGTTAATGTAAACTCGAAGCCCTTAATTGTAGACACTAAACCCAAATCCTAGACCCAAAACCCAAAATCCAAAACCTTAAACTCTAAAACCTACATCATAAACCCTAGACACAACCATAGAAACTAAATCTTAAATTTTAAACCTTAAACCCTAGACCTTATGAAATCATATACCTTTAATCTAAAGATGCTTAACACAAAGCACTTGACCCAATACCTAATATCATGACCCTTAATCGTAAATCCTAAGCTCTAGAAACTAAACTCTAAATCATAGTCTCTAAACTCTAAACGCTAGACTCTTAATATGAACCCTAGGCCCTTAATCCTAAATCTTAAACCCTAGATCCTTAACTCTAAACCATACACCCATAGACCTTTAACCTAAGCTCTAGATGCTTAACTTTAATCCCAAAACTCTAGATTCTAGAGCCTTTACCCTAAATCTTAAACCACATGGATACTAATCCTTAAAACCTCAATCCTAGACCTTTTACCCTAAATCCTAGTACCACAATCCTAAATGCTAAACTACAAATTATAAACCCTAAGTCCTAGACAGTATACCTTAAAACTTAGTCCCTAAATCCTAGAACCTTAACTTGAAACCCTAAACCCTAAATCTTAAGTCCTAAACTCTTGGCCCTCAAACTTAAAACCAAGATCCTAAACCCAAAATCTTATACCCTAAACCTAAATCCTAGATGCTTAACCTTAGACCATATACCTTAAATTCTTGACCCATAATGCTAAATTTTAACCCTAGACACTAAACCCTAGATCATAGACTTTAACCCTAGATGATAGATCTTGAATCTTAAAGGCTTCGCCTTAAACCCTGAATTCAAATATAGATCCTAAACCTTAAACATCATATCCAAACCTTAAATTTTAAATTTTAAACCTTAAACCCATGAACCCTAAACCTTAGATTCCAAACCCTAAATCATAGTGTCTTAACCTAAACACTAAAACTTATAGCCTAATCTTAAGAGTCATAAATTCTTGATACTAAATCCTAAACCCTAAATCTAAAACCCTAAGCAATAAACCTTAAACCTTAAATCATAGACCCTAAACTCTAGACCTTTAAACTAATCCTAAACCCTAGATGGTTAACCCTAATTCTTAAACCTTAAACCCTAGTGGCTTAACCCTAAATCCCTTGATCTTAAACCCTAAACCCAAAGCCTTGACCCTTAGCCCTAAACCTTAGATCATAAGCCCTAACGCCTAGACCCTTAACGTAAATCATTAACCTTAAATCCTAGACCTTAAATCCTAAAGTCATAACCATTAACCTTAGGCCCTAAACCATACACCTTAGACACTAAACCCTAAACCCCTTAAGCCCTTAAACCTAGATCCTATACCCTTAACTCGATGTTTAACACTAAAAAGAAAATCCTAAACTACAGACTCTAAACCCTAAACTCTCGATGTTTAACACTAAACATGAAACCCAAAATACTAGGCCATAGACACTAAATCCTAAACTTTAAATCCTACACCCTATACTCTAAAACCAAGACCTTAAATCTTAAACGCTAAATACTAAACCTTAAATCCTAGAACTTAGACACTAAACCCTAGACACTAAACCTTAAACCTTAGATTGTTAATTAAACCCTAAGCCCTTAAACCCTAGACAAAACACCCTAAACCCTAGATCCTAACCTTTAAACTATAAATCCTAAATTTTAGACCCTAAACCTTAGACCTTTAACCATCTTTGACCCCTAATCTTAGACCTTTAACCTTAGAAATTAAACCCTTAATCCTAGACCGCTAACCCTAAAAACTAAATGCTAAATCATAGACCTTTAACCTTAAAAACTAAACCCTAAATCATAAACTCATACTAAATCTTCATCCTAAACCCTATACCTTAAAACCTAAACTTTAAACTTTAAATCGTATACCCTAAACCATAAACCTTACACCTTTAACCAAAACCCTAGGCCCTCAACCCTAATCCTTAGACCCTTCATCCTTCACACTAAATGCTAGATCCTAAGCCTAAACCCTAGACCATTAACATAAAACCCAAGCTTTTAACCCTATATACTAAAACCTAAATCGTAAACCTTAAACCACCTAAATCCAAAACACAAAACCATAAACCATAGACCTTACATGTAAACTCTATACCACTAACCCTAGAAATTAAACTTTAAATCTTAAACCTTAGACCCTAAACTCTAAACACTTAACCTTAATCCCTAGACCCTAAGAAACCATTTAGCCTTAACCTAAACACTAGATGCTTAACTTTAACCCCTTGACCATATACCCTAAACTCATAACCCTTAATCATAAATCCTAAACCCTAAAGCATAGTCTCTATACTCTAAATCCTAAACTCTTAACATGAACCCTAGCCTTTAACCCTAGACCCTAAACCCTAAGCCTTAAATCCTTAACCCTTAACCTTACACCTATGACCTTTAACTTAAACTGTAGATGCTTAACTCTAATCCCAAAACCTTAAATCCTAGAGCTTTAACCTTAAACCCTAATTAAGCCAACTAGAACCTCAACCTCAACCCTTAATGCTTAACCCTAAACAATTAACCATAAACCCTATAGGTAATCCTAAACATTAAATCTTAACCCTAAACACTATATCTTAAAATTTAGACTCTAAACCCTAAACTCTAGAACCTTAACCCAAAATCTTATGCCCTAAACCTTAGATACACCCTTGACCTTTAAACTTAAAACCAAGATCATAAACTCGAAAGCCTAGACCCTAAACCTAAATCTTAGATGCTTAACCCTAGACCCTATACCTTAAACTCTTGACCCATAATCCTAAATCCTAAAACCTAGACCCCATAGGCTTAAACCTAAACCTTAAACTCTAGATACTAAACCCCAAACCGTTGATCATAAGCCTTAAATCCTAGACCATTAACCTAAACCTTGAACACTAAATCCCAAATTATAGGCTCTTGACCAAAACCCTAGAACCTACAACTTAAACTTAAGATCCGTAACCCTAAGTCATAAACCCTAGGCACTAAACTTTAAGCTTTAAACCATATATCCTAAACCCTAAATTATAAATCCTAGACCCTTAACCTATTCCTAAGCCTTAATTGCTTAACCTCAATCCTTCATCCATAAACCCTACATTCTTAATCATAAACCTTAAACTATAGACTCTTAACCTTAAATCCTACACCCTTGACCCTTAACCCTAAATTATATATGCTTAACCCTAATTCATAAACTTTAAATCTTAAATTCTTAACCTTAAACCTTAAATCATATACCTTTAACTTATTCCCTAAATTCCAGATTTGAATCATAGACCCTATACCTTAAACTCATGACTTATAACTTTAAATCCAAAACCCTAGCCAATAAACCCTAAACCCTAGATCCTTAACCTATTTTGAAGCCTTAGATGGTTAACACTAATCCATAAACCTTAAACCCTAAACCCTCATGACTTAACCTTAACTCCTTGACTCTAAATCATAGATAATAAACCCTAAACTATAGATCATAGGCCCTAACCCTTAGACCCTTAACTTAAACTCTTAACCCTTAACCTTCATAACTAAACATTAGACACTAAACCTTAAATTAGAAACTATTAACCATAAACCCTAAACCCATGACCATTCAGCCTAGGCCCTAAACTATACATTTGAGATGTTAAACCCTCAAGCTTTAAGCCCTTAAACCTACACACTAAACCTTAAACTCTCGATGTTTAACACTAAAAACAAAACCTTAAATCCTTGACACTTAGGATTTGTTTGAGAGTTAAAATTGGGGGGAAAGGACAGGAAAGGAAAGGAATAAATGTGTCCATCACTTTGTTTGGGAGTTCAAGATTAAAAAGGGAAAGGAAACCAAAGGGTAATCTCAAACCCTTACATTCCTTTTTTGCCTCACTTTTGTGTTCCCCTAATTTGGGGGGTTTTGAGAGAAAAAAATAGTTTACTATTATACCTCTATTTATTTCTTCAAATTCTTTTTCAAATACTATTTAAATAACATTATTAAATCTTATATTAAATATATTAACTTTATAAATAAAGGATAAATTTGTAAAATTATAAATTTTTATTTATTTCCTTTCATTTCCTCTCATTTTGCTCATTTTAATCATCCAAACAAACGAGAGGAAAACCCTCCCTTTCCTCTCCTCTCCTCTCCTCTCCCCTCTAAAAACACTCCCATAATCCTAAACCTCAAACAAGAAGTCATAATCCCTTGACTCTCAACCTTTTGTGATTTAGATTTGGAAATTCCTTAATCCCTAAATCATAAGTTCGAGACCCTTAACACTAGACCCTACATCCTTAACCCTTAACATTAAGTCAACCTTAACACTAAACCTTAAACCAAAGGTCCAAAATCTTAAACCCTAGATTCTTAATCTAAATCTTAGATACTTAACCCTAAATGCTAGACCTTAAACCCTTAACCCTAAACCCAAAACCTAAGCCCTTGAGACATAAACTCTAGATGCTTTACCCTAATTCCTAAATCCTAGACCCTTAATCTCAACCTTAAATGTTGAACCTTAAACAATTAACTCTAAACCCTAAATCTTAGATACAAGGAACCCTAATTCCTAAATCCTAGACCCTTAACCTCAACCTTAAATGCTAAACCTTAAACAATTAACTCTAAACCCTAAATCTTAGATACAAGGCCCTAAACCCTAGATCCAAAGCCCTAAACCATAGACCTTTAACCTAATTTATAAATCCTAGATGATGAACCCTAAGCCTTATACCTTAAACTCATGACTTGTAACCCTAAATTCAAAAATAAACCCAATCTGTAAATCATAGACCCTAAACTCTAAACCTTTAACCTAATCTCAAACCCTAGATATTTAACCTTAATTCCTAAACCTTACTAGCCTAACCTTAAACCCTTGATCCTAAACCTTAGATATTAAACCTTAAATCCAAACTCTTGACCCTTAACCCTAAACCTTAGATCTTAAGTCCTAATGCTTAGATCCTTAATATAAACCCTTAACCCTAAATCCTAAAGCCTAACCATTAACCTTAGGCCCTAAACTATACACCCTAGACACTAACCCCTTAAACCTAGACCCTAANTTTTCTAAAGAAGAAAAGGACATGGACTAAGAAAAGTAATCCTTGTGGTGTTTGTACGCTTTTGGTGTTTGTTTGTTATTGTTGTTCTCTCATTTGCTCCTGTATGAGTTCTTCTTGAATTGTAGTAAGTAACCTATTTCTTGTAGGATCAAGTGAGAAAGGCACAAAAGCTGATTGCTGAAGAAAACAAACAGAAAGTTGTAAAGATCATTACTGAGAAGGCTGAACTAAACTGGCTGCTTTAGATGGGAAAACATTTTGCATATCTTGTGTTGATGTTGGTTTGGATGTACCTACGAAAGTCATGGAGCAGAAGTTAATTGCTGATTTGCTAATTAAATAAGAATCGCATTAGGCCTGGAAGATTGTATTATAGCTTTACTTTGTGTTCTACTCAATGCATTGTATGGTCTTGGGAGTCTAGTGTCTGTAGATGTCATCATATGCATAATTCAATTGCATTAGTTGTCTTGTGCGTTAGTATTAGTTTGGTTCTCTTTTAACTTCAAATACTAAGTTTTGATGATGCTGGTTGATGGACACAAGCTACAAACAAGGCTGTGGTTTGTGCTGGGGTGCCAGAGAAGGGAAAAAAAAGGGAAGGTGGAGTGGCTGAGTAATGTCTTGGGTCCTCTAAAAGGAGGGAGGTGTGGTAAAGGAAAAGGTGGTCTTGCGACAGAGCAGGTTAGTATTTCACTTGTTACGTAAGTTTGTTAGTACTGTCCATTATACTTGTCCTTTATTGTCTGAGTGAGAATTTGCACCTTAAAAGTTGGAATTTACATGCCAACTAAGAGAGGAGGGGGCCTCCCCAAAAATGGATTAGTACAGTAGAACAAGCTCCACCCTCGTCTTTTTTCTCCTTTTTATTTCCCAGAAAAAGGGCACCAAGCTATTTAGGAGGTTTGTGCTTGAAGAGTGTGATTGTAAAATTGTAACTAATATAGTTTTGAACTTATTTTCAAGAAGTCTTAGTTTACATGCTCCTACATGTATCCTAAAATATGATCTAATTTGCTAAAGAAGTTCATATTGATGACATCAATTTTCAGTATGTTAGGAAAATATCTATTGTTGTTCAAAGTTATCTAATACAACATTTTGTTTTTGAAGATTGTGTTATATATTTTTCAGCTTCATCATCCATATTTTGAAAAATAATAAATAAATTTGAAGATTGTGTTATATTTTGGCCAAAATTGTGCTACATTAAAAATTTAAGGATAACATAATTGTGATAGCAAATGTTGTATTCCAACACTTCTTGATTTGTCCCAGAACTCTTACACATAGAAGATTCTTGAATCATCCTTCTTCTAAACTATTGTTAATGTGTATTGGATTGCCAATCCATTATGATGTTCTTGTATATATTTACAGCTTATAACACATTTAGTTGAAGTAATAAATCACCAAATACTATAATTATATTAATTTGGTATGAAAAATTAGTTCATGATGAAATGTATAGGTCAAAGAGTAATCTGTTGTTATTTGGTAATTTGTGATTGGTGTCATATGGTTTGTTTGCCCAATTAGTTATGCATATCTGTCCAACATGAGTTTCTTCATTCAATGCTTGTATATATATATATATATATATGATGATTTAGAACTTGCAATTTGGCTTTTTTGCTCCTTTAATTTTTTATTGTTCAGTCTGTAACTTGATAATATAAGTATTTTGATTGTTGTTATAGTATTTACTGTAAGTATTTGATTTTAGGGCTATAGAGAATTTTGATGATGCTCGAAATGTAATAGAGGCCTTGAATGGATTTGAACTTCAGCCAATTAGAAGAAAGAGTATCACAAATTATCATTGTTGATTGGGCTTTCAACCAATCAGAGGAAAGAGTATTAGGTATGTTTCTACATTGCATTTTGTAGCTGTATTTCAAAACACGTGCTTTTAATTTCACCTCTATGATGAGCTTGGAGCTATCACCTTAACCTCAACCATGGATGCTTAACTCTGATTCCTAAACCCTAAATCATAAACCTTAGATACTAAATTTTAAATCCTAAACTCTAAAACATAAACATTGAACTATAATCCCTAGACACTAAACCCTAAATTCTAGATGCTATACCCTAGACTCTAAATTTTAAACCCTAGACACAACTTTAAACTCTTGACCCTTAATCCTAAACTCAAAACCCTATATCCTTAACTTAAATCTTATATGCTTAACCCTAAATTGTAGGCCCTATACCCGAAACTCATGACCCTTAAAAATATATCCTAAACCCTAGAATGTTAATGTAAACTCTAAGCCTTTAACCTTAAACTCTAAACCCTGGACAAAACAACCTAAACCCTAAACCTTAAACTTTTAAACTTGAAACTCTAAATCCTAAACCTTAGACCCCTTAACCAAAACAATAGATCCTTAACTTAAAATTCTAAACCCTAAAGATTAAACAATATTCCCTAAACAATAAATACTACACCTTTAACTTAAACCCTAATCCTTGGACCTTTGACCCTTAATCCTAAATCTTGGATTCTAAGCCTTAAATCCTAGACCATTAATGTAAACCTTAAGTCGTTAATCCTAATTTGTAGACACTAAACCTTAAACCCTAGACCCAAAATCTTAAACCATAAACCATAAAACCTACATCATAAACCCTAGACACATAACCATAGACCCTAGACCTTAAACGTTAGACCCTACGAAACCATATACCTTTAATCTAAAGATGCTTAACACAAAACACTTGACCAATACTCTAAACTCATTACCCTTAACTGGAAATCCTAAACTCTAGAAATTAAACCCTAAATTGTAGTCTCTAAACTCTAAACCTTAGACTCTAAATATGAAACCTAGGCCCTTAATCCTAAATTTTAAACCTTAGATCCTTAACTCTAAACCATACACCCTAGACCATTAACCTAAACTCTAGATGCTTAAGTTTAATTCTAAAACCCCAAACTCTAAAGCCTTAATCCTAAATTTTAAACCACCTAGACCCTAACCTTAAAACATAAATCTTAGACCTTTAACCCTAAACACTTAACCCTAAACCCTAGTGCCACAATCCTAAACCCTAAACTATAAACTATAAACCCTAAGCAATAGACACTATACCTTAAAACTTAATCCCTAAATCCTAATTCTTAAATTCCAAAACCTTAACCCAAAACCCTAGATCTTAAACCTTAAATATAAAACCCTAAATCCTAAACTCTTGACAATCAAACTTAAAACTAAGATCCTAAACCCAAAATTCTAGACCCTAAACCTAAATCCTAGATGCTTACCTTAAACACCTGACCCGTAATCCTAAATCCTAACCATATATACTAAACCCTAAACCCTAGATCATAGACACTAAATCCTAACGGCTTAACCATAAACCCTAAGCCCGAAAATATAGATTTTAAACCCTAGATATTAGATCCAAACCCTAAATTCTAAACATTAAACCCATGATCCAAAGCCCTTAACCAAAATCATGAACCTTAAACCGTAGACTCCAAACCCTAAATCATACTCTCGTAGCCTAAACGCTATAGCCTATAGCTTAAACTCAAGACCTATAACCTTAAATCATAAACTCTTGATACTAAGCCCAAAACTATAAATCTTAGACCCTAACTTAATCTTAAGCCCTAGTTTTTTAACCTTATTTCTTAAACCTTAAACCCTAGAGGTTTAACCCTAAATCTAAACACTAAACTCTAAATCTTTAACCCTTAATTTTATATCCTAAACTTTTAAACTTAAACTCTAAATCATAGACCTTATAACTTAAACCCTAAACCCTACACCCTTGACCATAAATCCTAGACCTTTAGTCTAAACCCTCGATGTTAACCCTAAATTTTAGATTCTTAACCCTACATCTTAAACCCTAAATCCTAGACCCTTAACCTCAACCTTAAACACTTAACTCTAAACCCTAAATCTTAGATACAAGGCCCTAAACCCTAGATCCAAAGCCCTAAACCATAGACCTTTAACCTAATTTATAAATCCTAGATGATGAACCCTAAGCCTTATACCTTAAACTCATGACTTGTAACCCTAAATTCAAAAATAAACCTAATCTGTAAATCATAGACCCTAAACTCTAAACCTTTAACCTAATCTCAAACCCTAGATATTTAACCTTAATTCCTAAACCTTACTAGCCTAACCTTAAACCCTTGCTCCTAAATCTTAGATATTAAACCCTAAACCTAAAATCTTGACCCTTTACCCTAAATCGTAGATCTTAAGCCCTAATGGTTAGACCCTTAATGTAAACCCTTAACACTCTAAACCTTTAACCTAATCTCAAACCCTAGATATTTAACCTTAAGTCCTAAACCTTACTAGCCTAACCTTAAACCCTTGCTCCTAAACCCAAACTCTTGACCCTTTACCCTAAACCTTAGATCTTAAGCCCTAATGGTTAGACCCTTAATGTAAACCTTTAACCCTAAATCCTAAAGCCTAACCATTAACCTTAGGCCCTAAACTATACACCCTAGACACTAACCCCTTAAACCTAGACCCTAAACCCTTAACTTGATATTTAACACTAAAATTGAAACCCTAAACTCTAAACTTGATATTTAGCACTAAACATGAAGCACTAAACCCTAAGTTATAGACACTAAACCTTAAACGCTAAATCCTATAGCCTATACTCTCAAACTAAGGTCGTATATCTTAAACTCTAAACCTTAAATCTTAGAACTTAGACACTAAACCCTAAATTTTAGATCATTAATTAAACTTTAAGCCCTTAACACTAAATCTTAAACCCTAAAAATTCTAAATCTTAAATCCTAAACCCTAAAACATAAACCTTTAATTAAAAATGTAAACCCTTTACCCCAAATCTTATATCTTACATTTTTGACCCCTAACCCTAAATCCTAAATCCTAGACCCTTAACCCTAAAAACTAAACCCTCAGACTTCGAACCCTAAAAACTAAATCCTAAATCTTAAATTCTAAATCATAAATCCTAGACACTAAACCTTTATGCCTAGACCCTACACATTAAACTTGAACCCTAACCCTTAAATCGTATGCTCTAAACCATAAACCCTACACCTTTAACCTAAACCCTAATCCCTAGACTCTTCATCCTTTAACCTAAATGCTAGATGCTAAGCCCTAAATCCTAGTCAGTTAATGTAAACTCGAAGCCCTTAATTGTAGACACTAAACCCAAATCCTAGACCCAAAACACAAAACCTTAAACTCTAAAACCTACATCATAAACCCTAGACACAACCATAGAAACTAAATCTTAAAATTTAAACCTTAAACCCTAGACCTTATGAAATCATATACCTTTAATCTAAAGATGCTTAACACAAAGCACTTGACCCAATACCTAATATCATGACCCTTAATCGTAAATCCTAAGCTCTAGAAACTAAACTCTAAATCATAGTCTCTAAACTCTAAACCCTAGACTCTTAATATGAACCCTAGGCCCTTAATCCTAAATCTTAAACCCTAGATCCTTAACTCTAAACCATACACCCATAGACCTTTAACCTAAGCTCTAGATGCTTAACTTTAATCCCAAAACTCTAGATTCTAGAGCCTTTACCCTAAATCTTAAACCACATGGATACTAATCCTTAAAACCTCAATCCTAGACCTTTTACCCTAAACCCTAGTTCCACAATCCTAAATGCTAAACTACAAATTATAAACCCTAAGTCCTAGACAGTATACCTTAAAACTTAGTCCCTAAATCCTAGAACCTTAACTTGAAACCCTAAACCCTAAATCTTAAGTCCTAAACTCTTGACCCTCAAACTTAAAACCAAGATCCTAAACCCAAAATCTTATACCCTAAACCTAAATCCTAGATGCTTAACCTTAGACCCTATACCTTAAATTCTTGACCCATAATCCTAAATTTTAACCCTAGACACTAAACCCTAGATCATAGACTTTAACCCTAGATCATAGATCTTGAATCTTAGAGGCTTCGCCTTAAACCCTGAATTCAAATATCGATCCTAAACCTTAAACATCATATCCAAACCTTAAATTTTAAATTTTAAACCTTAAACCCATGAACCCTAAACCTTGAATTCTAAACCTTAGATTCTAAACCCTAAATCATAGTGTCTTAACCTAAACACTAAAACTTATAGCCTAATCTTAAGAGTCATAAATTCTTGATACTAAATCCTAAACCCTAAATCTAAAACCCTAAGCAATAAACCTTAAACCTTAAATCATAGACCCTAAACTCTAGACCTTTAAACTAATCCTAAACCCTAGATGGTTAACCCTAATTCTTAAACCTTCAACCCTAGTGGCTTAACCCTAAAACCCTTGATCTTAAACCCTAAACCCAAAGCCTTGACCCTTAGCCCTAAACCTTAGATCATAAGCCCTAACGCCTAGACCCTTAACGTAAATCATTAACCTTAAATCTTAGACCTTAAATCCTAAAGTTATAACCATTAATCTTAGGCCCTAAACCATACACCTTAGACACAAAACCCTAAACCCCTTAAGCCCTTAAACCTAGATCCTATACCCTTAACTCGATGTTTAACACTAAAAAGAAAATCCTAAACTACAGACTCTAAACCCTAAACTCTCGATGTTTAACACTAAACATGAAACCCAAAATCCTACACCCTATACTCTAAAACCAAGACCTTAAATCTTAAACGCTAAATACTAAACCTTAAATCCTAGAACTTAGGCACTAAACCTTAAACCTTAGATTGTTAATTAAACCCTAAGCCCTAAACCCTAGACAAAACACCCTAAACCCTAGATCCTAACCTTTAAACTATAAATCCTAAATTTTAGACCCTAAACCTTAGACCTTTAACCATTTTTGACCCCTAATCTTAGACGTTTAACCTTAGAAATTAAACCCTTAATCCTAGACCGCTAACCCTAAAAACTAAATGCTAAATCATAGAACTTTAACCTTAAAAACTAAACCCTAAATCATAAACTCATACTAAATCTTCATCCTAAACCCTATACCTTAAAACCTAAACTTCAAACTTTAAATCGTATACCCTAAACCATAAACCTTACGCCTTTAACCAAAACCCTAGGCCCTCAACCCTAATCCTTAGACCCTTCATCCTTCACACTAAATGCTAGATCCTAAGCCTAAACCCTAGACCATTAACATAAAACCCAAGCTTTTAACCCTATATACTAAAACCTAAATCGTAAACCTTAAACCACCTAAATCCAAAACACAAAACCATTAACCATAGACCTTACATGTAAACTCTATACCACTAACGCTAGAAATTAAACTTTAAATCTTAAACCTTAGACCCTAAACTCTAAACACTTAATCTTAATCCCTAGACCCTAAGAAACCATTTAGCATTAACCTAAAAACTAGATGCTTAACTTTAACCCCTTGACCATATACCCTAAACTCATAACCCTTAATCATAAATCCTAAACCCTAAAGCATAGTCTCTATACTCTAAATCCTAAACTCTTAACATGAACCCTAGCCTTTAACCCTAGACCCTAAACCCTAAGCCTTAAATCCTTAACCTTTAACCTTACACCTATGACCTTTAACTTAAACTGTAGATGCTTAACTCTAATCCCAAAACCTTAAATCCTAGAGCTTTAACCTTAAACCCTAATTAAGCCACCTAGAACCTCAACCTCAACCCTAAATGCTTAACCCTAAACAATTAACCATAAACCCTATAGGTAATCCTAAACATTAAATCTTAACCCTAAACACTATATCTTAAAATTTAGACTCTAAACCCTAAACTCTAGAACCTTAACCCAAAATCTTATGCCCTAAACCTTAGATACACCCTTGACCTTTAAACTTAAAACCAAGATCATAAACTCGAAAGCCTAGACCCTAAACCTAAATCTTAGATGCTTAACCCTAGACCCTATACCTTAAACTCTTGACTCATAATCCTAAATCCTAAAACCTAGACCCCATAGGCTTAAACCTAAACCTTAAACTCTAGATACTAAACCCCAAACCGTTGATCATAAGCTTTAAATCCTAGACCTTTAACCTAAACCTTGAACACTAAATCCCAAATTATAGGCCCTTGACCAAAACCCTAGAACCTACAACTTAAACTTAAGACCTGTAACGCTAAGTCATAAACCCTAGGCACTAAACTTTAAGCTTTAAACCATATATCCTAAACCCTAAATTATAAATCCTAGACTTTTAACCTATTCCTAAGCCTTAATTGCTTAACCTCAATCCTTCATCCATAAACCCTACATTCTTAATCATAAACCTTAAACTATAGACTCTTAACCTTAAATCCTACACCCTTGACCCTTAACCCTAAATTATATATGCTTAACTCTAATTCATAAACTTTAAATCTTAAATTCTTAACCTTAAACCCTAAATCATATACCTTTAACTTGTTCCCTAAATTCCAGATTTGAATCATAGACCCTATACCTTAAACTCATGACTTATAACTTTAAATCCAAAACCCTAGCCAATAAATAAACCCTAGATCCTTAACCTATTTTGAAGCCTTAGATGGTTAACACTAATCCATAAACCTTAAACCCTAAACCCTCATGACTTAACCTTAACTCCTTGACTCTAAATCATAGATAATAAACCCAAAACTATAGATCATAGGCCCTAACCCTTAGACCCTTAACTTAAACTCTTAACCCTTAACCTTCATAACTAAACATTAGACACTAAACCTTAAATTAGAGACTATTAACCATAAACCCTAAACCCATGACCATTCAGCCTAGGCCCTAAACTATACATTTGAGATGTTAAACCCTCAAACTTTAAGCCCTTAAACCTACACACTAAACCTTAAACTCTCGATGGTTAACACTAAAAACAAAACCTTAAACCCTTGACACTTAGGATTTGTTTGAGAGTTAAAATTGGGGGGAAAGGACAGGAAAGGAAAGGAATAAATGTGTCCATCACTTTGTTTGGGAGTTCAAGATTAAAAAAGGAAAGGAAACCAAAGGGTAATCTCAAACCCTTACATTCCTTTTTTGCCTCACTTTTGTGTTCCCCTAATTTGGGGGGTTTTGAGAGAAAAAAAATAGTTTACTATTATACCTCTATTTATTTCTTCAAATTCTTTTTCAAATACTATTTAAATAACATTATTAAATCTTATATTAAAGATATTAACTTTATAAATAAAGGATAAATTTGTAAAATTATAAATTTTTATTTATTTCCTTTCATTTCCTCTCATTTTGCTCATTTTAATCATCCAAACAAA
>QAOA01000370.1:190547-262145 GCA_003255065.1 Cercis canadensis
AACCCTAAATCCTAGACCCTTAACCCTAAAAACTAAACCCTCAGACTCCTAACCCTAAAAACTAAATCCTAAATCTTAAATTCTAAATCTTAAATCCTAGACACTAAACCTTTATGCCTAAACCCTATACCTTAAACTTGAATCCTAAACCTTAAATCGTATGCTCTAAACCATAAACCCTACTCCTTTAACCTAAACCCTAGGCCCTTTACCCTAATCCCTAGACTCTTCATCCTTTAACCTAAATGCTAGATGCTAAGCCCTAAATCCTAGTCAGTTAATGTAAACTCGAAGCCCTTAATTGTAGACACTAAACCTAAATCCTATACCCAAAACCCAAAACCTTAAACTCTAAAACCTACATCATAAACCCTAGACACAACCATAGAAACTAAATCTTAAATTTTTAACCTTAAACCCTAGACCTTATGAAATCATATACCCTTAATCTAAAGATGCTTAACACAAAGCACTTGACCCAATACCTAATATCATGACCCTTAATCGTAAATCCTAAGCTCTAGAAACTAAACTCTAAATCATAGTCTCTAAACTCTAAACCCTAGACTCTTAATATGAACCCTAGGCCCTTAATCCTAAATCCTAAACCCTAGATCCTTAACTCTAAACCATAAATCCATAGACCTTTAACCTAAGCTTTAGATGCTTAACTTTAATCCCAAAACTCTAGATTCTAGAGCCTTTGCCCTAAATCTTAAACCACATGGATACTAATCCTTAAAACCTCAATCCTAGACCCTTTACCCTAAACCCTAGTACCACAATCCTAAATGCTAAACTACAAATTATAAACCCTAAGTCCTAGACACTATACCTTAAAACTTAGTCCCTAAATCCTAGAACCTTAACTTGAAACCCTAAACCCTAAATCTTAAATCCTAAACTCTTGACCCTCAAACTTAAAATCAAGACCCTAAACCCAAAATCTTATACCCTAAACCTAAATCCTAGATGCTTAACCTTAGATCCTATACCTTAAATTCTTGACCCATAATCCTAAATTTTAACCCTAGACACTAAACCTTAGATCATAGACTTTAACCCTAGATCATAGATCTTGAATCTTAAAGGCTTAACCTTAAACCCTAAATTCAAATATAGATCCTAAACCTTAAACATCATATCCAAACCTTAAATTTTAAATTTTAAACCTTAAACCCATGAACCTTAAACCATGAATTCTAAACCTTAGATTCCAAACTCTAAATCATAGTGTCTTAACCTAAACACTAAAACTTATAGCCTAAACTTAAGAGTCATAAAATCTTGATACTAAATCCAAACCCCTAAATCTAAAACCCTAAGCAATAAATCTTAAACATTAAATCATAGACCCTAAACTCTAGACCTTTAAACTACTCCTAAACCCTAGATGGTTAACCCTAATTCTTAAACCTTAAACCCTAGTGGCTTAACGTAAATCATTAACCTTAAATCCTAGACCTTAAATCCTAAAATCATAACCATTAACCTTAGGCCCTAAACCATACACCTTAGACAGTAAACCCTAAACCCCTTAAGCCCTTAAACCTAGATCTTATACCCTTAACTCGATGTTTAACACTAAAAAGAAAATCCTAAACAACAGACTCTAAACCCTAAACTCTCGATGTTTAGCACAAAACATGAAACCCAAAATCCTAGGCCGTAGACACTAAATCCTAAACCTTAAATCCTACACCCTATACTCTAAAACCAAGACCTTAAATCTTAAACGCTAAATACTAAACCTTAAATCCTAGAACTTAGACACTAAACCTTAAACCTTAGATTGTTAATTAAACCCTAAGCCCTTAAACCCTAGATAAAACACCCTAAACCCTAGATCCTAACCTTTAAACTATAAATCCTAAATTTTAGACCCTAAACCTTAGACCTTTAACCATCTTTGACCCCTAATCTTAGACCTTTAACCTTAGAAATTAAACCCTTAATCCTAGACCGCTAACCCTAAAAACTAAATTCTAAATCACAGACCTTTAACCTTAAAAACTAAACCCTAAATCATAAACTCATACTAAATCTTCATCCTAAACCCTATACCTTAAAACCTAAACTTTAAACTTTAAATCGTATACCCTAAACCATAAACCTTACACATTTAACCAAAACCCTAGGCCCTCAACCCTAATCCTTAGACCCTTCATCCTTCACACTAAATGCTAGATCTTAAGCCTAAACCCTAGACCATTAACATAAAATCTAAGCTTTTAACCCTATATACTAAAACCTAAATCGTAAACCTTAAACCACCTAAATCCAAAACACAAAACCATAAACCATAGACCTTACATGTAAACTCTATACCACTAACCCTAGAAATTAAACTTTAAATCTTAAACCTTAGACCCTAAACTCTAAACACTTAACCTTAATCCCTAGACCCTAAGAAACCATTTAGCCTTAACCTAAACACTAGATGCTTAACTTTAACCCCTTGACCATATACCCTAAACTCATAACCCTTAATCATAAATCCTAAACCCTAAAGCATAGTCTCTATACTCTAAATCCTAAACTCTTAACATGAACCCTAGCCTTTAACCCTAGACCCTAAACCCTAAGCCTTAAATCCTTAACCCTTAACCTTACACCTATGACCTTTAACTTAAACTGTAGATGCTTAACTCTAATCCCAAAACCTTAAATCCTAGAGCTTTAACCTTAAACCCTAATTAAGCCACCTAGAACCTCAACCTCAACCCTAAATGCTTAACCCTAAACAATTAACCATAAACCCTATAGGTAATCCTAAACATTAAATCTTAACCCTAAACACTATATCTTAAAATTTAGACTCTAAACCCTAAACTCTAGAACCTTAACCCAAAATCTTATGCCCTAAACCTTAGATACACCCTTGACCTTTAAACTTAAAACCAAGATCATAAACTCGAAAGCCTAGACCCTAAACCTAAATCTTAGATGCTTAACCCTAGACCCTATACCTTAAACTCTTGACCCATAATCCTAAATCCTAAAACCTAGACCCCATAGGCTTAAACCTAAACCTTAAAGTCTAGATACTAAACCCCAAACCCTTGATCCTAAGCTCTAAATCCTAGACCTTTAACCTAAACATTGAACACTAAATCTCAAATTATAGACCTTTGACCAAAACCCTAGAACCTACAACCTAAACTTAAGACCTGTAACCCTAAGTCATAAACCCTAGGCACTAAACTTTAAGCTTTAAACCATATATCCTAAACCCTAAATTATAAATCCTCGATCCTTAACCTATTCCTAAGCCTTAATTGCTTAACCTCAATCCTTCATCCATAAACCCTACATTCTTGATCATAAACCTTAAACTATAGACTCTTAACCTTAAATCCTACACCCTTGACCTTTAACCCTAAATTATATATGCTTAACCCTAATTCATAAACTTTATACCTTAAATTCTTAACCTTAAACCCTAAATCCTAGACCCATAACCTCAACGCTAGAGCCATAACCTTAAATCTTAAACTATAAACCTTAAAGTTTAAAAACAAAGCCTTAATCCCTAAATCCGAAAACCTAAAACCTAAATCTAAAGCCTTAAACTATATATCCAAAGCCTTATTCCCTAAATCTTAGATGTTGAACTATAGGCCCTATACCTTAAAATCTAGATCCAAAGCCTTAATCCCTAAACCACATACCTTTAACTTATTCCCTAAATTCCAGATTTGAATCATAGACCCTATACCTTAAACTCATGACTTATAACTTTAAATCCAAAACCCTAGCCAATAAGCCCTAAACCCTAGATCCTTAACCTAATTTCAAGCCTTAGATGGTTAACACTAATCCATAAACCTTAAACCCTAAACCCTTATGATTTAACCTTAACTCCTTGACTCTAAATCATAGATAATAAACCCAAAACTATAGATCATAGGCCCTAACCCTTAGACCCTTAACTTAAACTCTTAACCCTTAACTTTCATAACTAAACATTAGACACTAAACCTTAAATTAGAGACTATTAACCATAAACCCTAAACCCATGACCATTCAGCCTAGGCCCTAAACTATACATTTGAGATGTTAAACCCTCAAGCTTTAAATTAGAGACTATTAACCATAAACCCTAAACCCATGACCATTTAGCCTAGGCCCTAAACTATACATTTGAGATGTTAAACCCTCAAGCTTTAAGCCCTTAAACCTAGACACTAAACCTTAAACTCTCAATGTTTAACACTAAAAACAAAACCTTAAACCCTTGACACTTAGGATTTGTTTGGGAGTTAAAATTGGGGGGAAAAGAGAGGAAAGGAAAGGAATAAATGTGTCCATCACTTTGTTTGGGAGTTCAAGATTAAAAAACGAAAGGAAACCAATGGGTAATTTCAAACTCTTACATTCCTTTTTTGCCTCACTTTTGTGTTCCCGTAATTTGGGGGGTTTGGAGAGAAAAAAATAGTTTACTATTATACCTCTATTTATTTCTTCAAATTCTTTTTCAAATACTATTTAAATAACATTATTAAATCTTATATTAAATATATTAACTTTATAAATAAAGGATAAATTTGTAAAATTATAAATTTTTATTTATTTCCTTTCATTTCCTCTCATTTTGCTCATTTTAATCATCCAAACAAAGGAGAGGAAAACCCTTCCTTTCCTCTCCTCTCCTCTCCAAAAAAACTCCCAAACAGACCCTTAACCTCAAACAAGATGCCATAATCCCTTGACTCTCAACCTTAACACTAAATCTAAACCTTTAACCTTAATCCCTAAATCATAAATTCTAGACCCTTAACACTAGACCCTACATCCTTAACCCTTAACATTAAGTCACCCTTAACCCTAAACTTTAAACCAAAGGTCCAAAATCTTAAACCCTAGATTCTTAATCTAAATCTTAGATACTTAACCCTAAATGCTAGACCTTAAACCCTTAACCCTAATCCCAAAACCTAAGCCCTTGAGACATAAACTCTAGATGCTTAACCCTAATTCCTAAATCCTAAACTCTAAATCCTAAACCTCAGAGTCTTAACATTAAACCTTACACCTTAAATCATAAACCCTAGACCCTTAAGTTCAATCATATATTCTTAACCCTAATACTTAAATCCTAAACTCTAGAGTTGTAACCCTAAATTCTAAATTTAAATCCTAAACCCTAGACCCTAAACTCTTAATATTATATCCTTAATTCTAGACCCTAAATACTAACCCTATACCCTAAATTTGAAATCCTAGAACTTAGACCTTAAACCCTAATCCCTAGACATAACCCTAAATCCTAAACGATTGACTTTCAACCTTGAAACCTAGATCACAAACTTGAATCCAAAAACCCCTTATAAGCCTTATATGTTTAACTTTAGACCTTATTCCCTAAACTCAAGACCTGGACTCCTAAATCCTAAACACAAGACCCTAATCCCTAAACCTTTAACCTAATCTTATGGCAATAAATACTTAACCCTAATTTTGAAACCCTACCCTTAACCTTAACCCTAGTTGTGTAACCTTAACTTTTAAACCCTAAATTTAGAGCCTTAACCCTAAAACCTAAGTCCTAGACCTTTAACCTAAACTCTAGATGCTTAATCCTAATCCTTAAACCCTAAATCCTAGATCTTTAACCTTAAACCATAAACCATAAACCTTAAACCTTAGACCTTTAACCTCAACCTAATTACTTAACCTTAATTCCTAACCCTAAACCTTAAACTTTTAAGCCATAACCTTAAATCCTAAACTCTAAATGCTTAACCTTAATCCCTAAATCAGAAACCATAAACCATAAAACCTAGAGCTTTAACCCTAGACCTTTAAGCTCAACAATAGACGCTTATCCCTAACAACTAAACTCTAAACCCAACCTTAAACTATAATCCTTAAACCCTAAATTATATACCCTAAAAAAACTCTAGATACTAAACCTTAAATCTTAGACCCTAAACTCTAAAATCTAGATACTAAATCTTAAATCTTAGACCATAAACCATAAATCTTACACCCTAAAAACCAAAGCCTACTCCGTAAAGTCTTAACCTTAAACCTCAAAAACAATAGACCCTTAAAAACCTTAAATTATATACCCTAAAAAAACTCTAGATACTAAACCTTACATCTTAGACCCTAAACTCTAAAATCTAGATCCTAAATCTTAAATCTTAGACCATAAACCATAAATCTTACACCCTAAACACCAAAGCCTAATCTGTAAAGTCTTAACCTTAAACCTCAAAAACAATAGACCCTTAACTCTAAAACCAAGACCTTAAAATCAAAACCTAAAACTTAAACCTTAAATCCTAAATTGTAGACACCAAACCTAAACCCTAGATTTTAACCTAAACCTTATGCCCTTAACCTTACATCTTAAACCCTAAATCCTAGACCCTTAACCTCAACCTTAAACACTTAACTCTAAACCCTAAATCTTAGATATAAGGCCCTAAACCCTAGATCCAAAGCCCTAAACCATAGACCTTTAACCTAGTTTATAAATCCTAGATGATGAACCCTAAGCCTTATACCTTAAACTCATGACTTGTAACCCTAAATTCAAAAATAAACCCAATCTGTAAATCATAGACCCTAAACTCTAAACCTTTAACCTAATCTCAAACCCTAGATATTTAACCTTAATTCCTAAACCTTACTAGCCTAACCTTAAACCCTTGATCCTAAACCTTATATATTAAACCCTAAACCCAAACTCTTGACCCTTAACCCTAAACCTTAGATCTTAAGCCCTAATGCTTAGACCCTTAATATAAACCCTTAACCCTAAATCCTAAAGCCTAACCATTAACCTTAGGCCCTAAACTATACACCCTAGACACTAACCCCTTAAACCTAGACCTAAACCCTTAATTTGATATTTAACACTAAAATTGAAACCTTAAACCCTAAACTCTAAACTCAATATTTAGCACTAAACATGAAGCACTAAACCCTAAGTTATGGACAGTAAACCTTAAATGCTAAATCCTATAGCCTATACTCTAAAACTAAGGTCATATATCTTAAACTCTAAACCTTAAATCTTAGAACTTAGACACAAAACCCTAAATTTTAGATCATTAATTAAACTTTAAGCCCTTAACACTAAATCTTAAACCCTAGAAACTCTAAATCTTAAATCCTAAACCCTAAAACATAAACCTTTAATTAAAAATGTAAACCCTTTACCCCAAATCTTATATCTTACATTTTTGACCCCTAACCCTAAATCCTAGACCCTTAACCCTAAAAACTAAACCCTCAGACTCCTAACCCTAAAAACTAAATCCTAAATCTTAAATTCTAAATCATAAATCCTAGACACTAAACCTTTATGCCTAAACCCTATACCTTAAACTTGAACCCTAAACCTTAAATCGTATGCTCTAGACCATAAACCCTACACCTTTAACCTAAACCTTAGGCCCTTTACCCTAATCCCTAGACTCTTCATCCTTTAACCTAAATGCTAGATGCTAAGCCCTAAATCCTAGTCAGTTAATGTAAACTCGAAGCCTTTAATTGTAGACACTAACCCAAATCCTAGACCCAAAACCCAAAACCTTAAACTCTAAAACCTACATCATAAACCCTAGACACAACCATAGAAACTAAATCTTAAATTTTAAACCTTAAACCCTAGACCTTATGAAATCATATACCCTTAATCTAAAGATGCTTAACACAAAGCACTTGACCCAATACCTAATATCATGACCCTTAATCGTAAATCCTAAGCTCTAGAAACTAAACTCTAAATCCTAGTCTCTAAACTCTAAACCCTAGACTCTTAATATGAACCCTAGGCCCTTAATCCTAAATCCTAAACCCTAGATCCTTAACTCTAAACCATACACCCATAGACCTTTAACCTAAACTCTAGATGCTTAAATTTAATCCCAAAACTCTAGATTCTAGAGCCTTTACCCTAAATCTTAAACCACATGGATGCTAATCCTTAAAACCTCAATCCTAAACCCTTTACCCTAAACCCTAGTACCACAATCCTAAAGGCTAAACTACAAATTATAAACCCTAAGTCCTAGACAGTATACCTTAAAACTTAGTCCCTAAATCCTAGAACCTTAACTTGAAACCCTAAACTCTAAATCTTAAATCCTACACTCTTGACCCTCAAACTTAAAACCAAGATCCTAAACCCAAAATCTTATACCCTAACCTAAATCCTAGATGCTTAACCTTAGACCCTATACCTTAAATTCTTGACCCATAATCCTAAATTTTAACCCTAGACACTAAACCCTAGATCATAGACTTTAACCCTAGATCATAGATCTTGAATCTTAGAGGCTTAACCTTAAACCCTAAATTCAAATATAGATCCTAAACCTTAAACATCATATCCAAACCTTAAATTTTAAACCTTAAACCCATGAACCCTAAACCATAAATTCTAAACCTTAGATTCCAAACCCTAAATCATACTGTCTTAACCTAAACACTAAAATTTATAGCCTAAACTTAAGAGTTATAAAATCTTGATACTAAATCCTAAACCCTAAATCTAAAACCCTAAGCAACAAACCTTAAACCTTAAATCATAGACCCTAAACTCTAGACCTTTAAACTAATCCTAAACCCTAGATGGTTAACCCTAATTCTTAAACCTTAAACCCTAATGGCTTAACCCTAAAACTCTTGATCTTAAACCCTACACCCAAAGCCTTGACCCTTAGCCCTAAACCTTAGATCATAAGCCCTAACGCCTAGACCCTTAACTTAAATCATTAACCTTAAATCCTAGACCTTAAATCCTAAAGTCATAACCATTAACCTTAGGCCCTAAACCATACACCTTAGACACTAAACCCTAAACCCCTTAAACCTAGATCTTATACCCTTAACTCGATGTTTAACACTAAAAAGAAAATCCTAAAGTACAGACTGTAAACCCTAAACTCTCGATGTTTAGCAGTAAACATGAAACCCAAAATCCTAGGCCATAGACACTAAATCCTAAACTTTAAATCCTACACCCTATACTCTAAAACCAAGATATAAACTCGAAAGCCTAGACCCTAAACCTAAATCTTAGATGCTTAACCCTAGACCTTATACCTTAAACTCTTGACCCATAATCCTAAATCCTAAAACCTAGACCCCATAGGCTTAAACCTAAACCTTAAACTCTAGATACTAAACCCTAAACCCTTGATCCTAAGCTCTAAATCCTAGACCCTTAACCTAAACCTTGAACACTAAATCCCAAATTATAGACCCTTGACCAAAACCCTAGAACCTACAACTTAAACTTAAGACCTGTAACCCTAAGTCATAAACCTTAGGCACTAAACTTTAAGCTTTAAACCATATATCCTAAACCCTAAATTAAGGATTTAGGGCTATGGGTATTGAATTTAAGGTATAGGGTCTAGTTTAAGCATATACAGTTTAGGTCAGCAATCTAGTTTAAGGAATCAAATTTAGGGTTAAATGTCTAAAGTTTAATATTTAGGGTCTATGGTTTAAAGTTAAGGCTCTAGTGTTTAAGGTTTAGATATTAGGGTTAAGCAACTAGGGCTTAGGATTAGGTTATGGGTATAAGGTTTAGTGTCAGGGTTAAGGGCATAAGGTTTAGGTTAAAATCTAGGGTTTAGGTTTGGTGTCTACAATTTAGGATTTAAGGTTTAAGTTTTAGGTTTTGATTTTAAGGTCTTGGTTTCAGAGTTAAGGGTCTATTGTTTTTGAGGTTTAAGGTTAAGACTTTACGGATTAGGNAATCTTAGATGTTGAACTATAGGCCCTATACCTTAAATCTTAAAATATAGATCCAAAGCCTTAATCCCTAAACCATATACCTTTAACTTATTCCCTAAATTCCAGATTTGAATCATAGACCCTATACCTTAAACTCATAACTTATAACTTTAAATCCAAAACCCTAGCCAATAAGCCCTAAACCCTAGACCCTTAACCTAATTTGAAGCCTTAGATGGTTAACACTAATCCATAAACCTTAAACCCTAAACCCTCATGACTTAACCTTAACTCCTTGACTCTAAATCATAGATAATAAACCCAAAACTATAGATCATAGGCCCTAACCCTTAGACTCTTAACTTAAACTCTTAACCCTTAACTTTCTTAACTAAACATTAGACACTAAACCTTAAATTAGAGACTATTAACCATAAACCCTAAACCATGACCATTCAGCCTAGGCCCTAAACTATACATTTGAGATGTTAAACCATCAAGCTTTAAGCCCTTAAACCTAGACACTAAACCTTAAACTCTCGATGTTTAACACTAAAAACAAAACCTTAAACCCTTGACACTTAGGATTTGTTTGGGAGTTAAAATTGGGGGGAAAAGAGAGGAAAGGAAAGGAATAAATGTGTCCATCACTTTGTTTGGGAGTTTAAGATTAAAAAACGAACGGAAACCAATGGGTAATTTCAAACTCTTACATTCCTTTTTTGCCTCACTTTTGTGTTCCCGTAATTTGGGGGGTTTTGAGAGAAAAAAATAGTTTACTATTATACCTCTATTTATTTCTTCAAATTCTTTTTCAAATACTATTTAAATAACATTATTAAATCTTATATTAAATATATTAACTTTATAAATAAAGGATAAATTTGTAAAATTATAAATTTTTATTTATTTCCTCTCATTTTGCTCATTTTAAGCATCCAAACAAAGGAGAGGAAAACCCTCCCTTTCCTCTCCTCTCCTCTCCTTTCCTCTCCCCTCCAAAAAGACTCCCAAACAGCCCTTAACCTCAAACAAGAAGCCATAATCCCTTAACTCTCAACCTTAACACTAAATCTAAACCTTTAACCTTAATCCCTAAATCATAAATTCTAGACCCTTAACACTAGACCCTACATCCTTAACCCTTAACATTAAGTCACCCTTAACCCTAAACCTTAAACCAAAGGTCCAAAATCTTAAACCCTAGATTCTTAATCTAAATCTTAGATACTTAACCCTAAATGCTAGACCTTAAACCCTTAACCCTAATCCCAAAACCTAAGCCATTGAGACATAAACTCTAGATGCTTAACCCTAATTCCTAAATCCTAAACCTTAGAGCCTTAACATTAAACCTTAGACCTTAAATCATAAACCCTAGACCCTTAAGTTCAATCATATATGCTTAACCCTAATACTTAAATCCTAAACTCTAGAGTTGTAACCCTAAATTCTAAATTTAAATCCTAAACCCTAGACCCTAAACTCTTAATATTATATCCCTAATTCTAGACCCTAAATACTAACCCTATACCCTAAATCTAAAATCCTAGAACTTAGACCTTAAACCCTAATCCCTAGACATAACCCTAAACCTTCAACCCTAAATCCTAAACGATTGACTTTCAAACTTGAAACCTAGATCATAAACTTGAATCGAGAAACCCCTTATAAGCCTTAGATGTTTAACTTTAGACCTTATTCCCTAAACTCAAGACCTGGACTCCTAAATCCTAAACACAAGACCCTAATCCCTAAACCCTTAACCTAATCTTATGGCAATAAATACTTAACCCTAATTTTGAAACCCTACCCTTAACCTTAACCCTAGTTGTTTAACCTTAACTTTTAAACCCTAAATTTAGAGCCTTAACCCTAAAACCTAAATCGTAGACCTTTAACCTAAACTCTAGATGCTTAATCCTAATCCTTAAACCTTAAATCCTAGATCTTTAACCTTAAACCATAAACCTTAAACCTTAGACCTTTAACCTCAGCCTAATTACTTAACCTTAATTCTTAACCCTAAACCCTAAACTTTTAAGCCATAACCTTAAATCCTAAACTATAAATGCTTAACCTTAATCCCTAAATCATAATCCATAAACCATAAACCCTAGAGCTTTAACCCTAGACCTTTAAGCTCAACAATAGACGCTTATCCCTAACAACTAAACTCTAAACCTAGCCTTAAACTATAATCCTTAAACCCTAAATTATATACCCTAAAAAAACTCTAGATACTAAACCTTAAATCTTAGACCATAAACCATCAATCTTACACCCTAAAGACCAAAGCCTAATCCGTAAAGTCTTAACCTTAAACCTCAAAAACAATAGACCCTTAACTCTGAAACCAAGACCTTAAAATCAAAACCTAAAACTTAAACCTTAAATCCTAAATTGTAGACACCAAACCTAAACCCTAGATTTTAACCTAAACCTTATGCCCTTAACCCTGACACTAAACCTTATACCCATAACCTAATCCTAAGCCCTAGTTGCTTAACCCTAATCCCTAAACCTTAAACACTAGAGCCTTAACTTTAAACCATAGACCCTAAATATTAAACTTTAGACATTTAACCCTAAATTTGATTCCTTAAACTAGATCGCTGACCTAAACTGTATATGCTTAAACTAGACCCTATACCTTAAATTCAATACCCATAGCCCTAAATCCTAAACACTAGACACTAATGCCTAACCATATGTCATAGACCCTAAAATCTAAACCATAAACCATAAACCTTTAGCCTAATCCTAAGTCATAGATACTTAACACTAATCCCTAAACGTCATACCTTAGACCTTTAACCTCAACTTGAGATGCTTAACCATAATCCCTATATCCCAACCCTTTGAGCCCTAACTCTAAACCATAAATAATAAACTCTAAACCATATACCCTAAAACATAGAGACTTAATAGCAAAACATAAACCCTAGACCCATAACCTAAACCCTAGATGCTTATCCCTAATCTCTAAACCCTATATCATAGAGCCATAACCATAAACCCTAGATTTTTAAGCTCAACCATAAATGCTTATCCCTAACATCTAAATCCTAAATCCTATAGTCATAACTCTAACCCTAAATGATAAACTATAGACCCTAAACCTTATACTCCAAAACTTAGAACATAAACCTTAAATCCTAGACCCTAGATTCCAAACCTAAAACCTATTCCTTGGACACTAAATCCTAAATCTTAAACCCTTGACCCTCAAACTTGGAACTTAGATCTTAAAACCCTTAACCTAAACGCTAACCCTAGACCCTAAACTCATTATCCATAGCCCTAAATCCTAATCACTAGACAATAATCCCTAAACCCTAAATCACAGACTAAATCCTAAATTGTAAACCCTAAATCTTTAACTTAATCTTAAGCCATATATCTTTATCCTTAATACTTAAACCCTAGAGCCCTGCCTTCGACCCTAAACACTAAATTATAGACCCTATGCCCTAGATACTAAATCTTAAATCTTAAACTCTAAACCCCAAACCTTAAACCCTATATACTAAATCCTAAACCTTTGTCTTTTAACCCTAAACCCAAGATCCTAAGCCCTTAACACTAAACCTTAAACTCTAAAAATTAATGCTACACCTTAAACCCTAAAAGTATACCTTTAACTTAAACCCTAAATGGTTAACCCTATATCCTATACTCTAAACTCATTACTTTGTAACATTAAATCATAAACTGTAGACATTAAACCCTAAACTATAAACCATAGACCCTAAGCTCTAAACTGTAAAGCTTCATCTAATCTTAAAGCCTAGTTGTATATCCCTAAACCTTAAATCCTAAAGCCTTATCCGTAAAACCTAAACCCTTATCCTGAATCTATAAAACCTAAACCCTACATCCTTGATCCTTAACTCTAAACCCTTAACCCTAGGCCCTAGACCCATAACCTAAATGCTAGAAACTTAACTATAATCCCTAAATATTAAACCCTAAACCTTAAAACCTAGCCTCAATCTTAGATGCTTCACCCTAATTCCTAAACCCTAAATTTAAACTTTAAACCTGGAGCCTTAACCTTAGACCCTTAACCTAATTTAATAAGCTGATTTTATACCACTTATCTTGTATTATTCATGCTTGATTTTCATCACTCTTGAAGTAATTTAAGGTAGGTTTTCACAAGTTTAAGTCTACTTTTGCAAGTTTTGTTTTGGAAGACCTTGAAAGCAATTTAGGTGTAAGACGGTGGAAGAAATGAGAAAAATCATGCATTATGGACTAAAGGCAAAGACTTGGGCGCCTCGACGCCCTGACACGATGACCACCAAGATTTTAGGGAATTGGGCACCACAGCCCCCTAAATCAAGTGTTGCAGCGCCCTAGGGTCAGGAATCAGATACAAAAAGTCCAGAAAGAAGGGCGTTGTAGCGCCCTATACCAAGTGCCACAACACTGAAACTTTACTTGATGCTGCTGCAAATGGTTCACTAATGGATAAAACGGCTGAGGAAGTTGTCCAGCTGCTTGATCAAATGGCGGATAATGCCTGCCAATGGCCTTCTGATAGAACTCCAGCCAAAAAGACCTATGGCTTGCATGCTGTAGACCCATTTGTTGCTGTTACTGCCAAAATGGATACAATTGCATAGCACTTGGGCACTCTTACAGCTAATGTCATTCATTCAACTGTTGCTGCTTGTGAAGTCTGTCATGGTGAACACTCGAGTGCTGATTGCCTAGTTGTGACATCGAAAGCACCTCTATCTTTTGAAGAAGCTCATTTTGTGGGGAATTCTAACAGGTCAGGCAACCTGTACTCGAATACATATAATCCGAGATGGAAAAACCATCCAAATTTCTCCTGGAAAAATTCTCAAAATGTGGTTAAGCCATCTAGATTTCAGGCATCTTCTCAACCTTAGATGCAAGCTCCTGCACTACTTAAGATTTCTTTAGAAGATGCCCTTGCTCAACTCATTGAATACCACTCAGTTTATGACAAGGACAGACACGACACTTCAGAATCAAACGGCTTCTATTTGGAATTTAGAGGTGCAGATGGGTCAAATCTCCAATTTACTCTTATCTAGAAACCAAGGGTCATTGCCCAGTAACACAGAGAGAAATCCTAAAGAGTAAGTCCAAGCAGTAACTCTAAGAAATGGAAAAATACTAGAGGAACCGAAAAGAAAAGCTACAACAGTGGAAACAACCATAGAAAACAATAATGTGGCTTATGTACCTTCGGAGGAGACACCTAAAGGCGAGGTTGTGGAGGAATAGAAATCAAAGTCTATTCTCTTTCCTAATAATCCTTTACCTTACAAATCCCGAGTGCCTTTTCCTCATCGGTTTCAGAAGCAGAACATGGATAAGCAGTTTTCTAAATTCCTTGAGGTCTTCAAGAAGCTTCATATCAACATACCTTTTGCAGAGGCATTGACACATATGCCAAGTTATGTGAAGTTCATGAAGGAAATTCTCACCAACAAAAGGAAATTAGAAGATTATGAAACAGTAGCACTTACTAAAGAGTGCAGTGCCATCCTCCAAAACAAGTTACCTCCAAAGCTAAAATATCCAGGGAGTTTTACTATTTCTTGCACTATTAGTGATATTTTCTTTGGTAAAACATTATGTGATTTAGGTGCCTCTATTAATTTAATGCCTTTATCTGTTTACAGGAAACTTGGACTGGGAGAAGCCAAACCAACCTCCATCACTCTCTAATTAGTGGATCGGTCTCTTAAGTACCCTAGAGGAATCCTAGAGGATGTGCTTATAAAAGTGGACAAGTTTATTTTTTAAGCGGATTTCGTGATACTTGATATGGAGGAAGACCAGGAGATACCCATCATCCTTGGCCGGCCTTTCTTGGTCATAGGGAATGCCCTCATTGATGTACAAAAAGGGCAGCTCATACTTAGAATCAACAATGAGGAAGTCTCTTCCAATGTCTTCAAAGCTCTAAAGCAATGTGATGAAAGAGACATTTGTATATGGCTTGATTTGATTGATCATTGCACTACAGAGGTTTTTCGATCTAGCCACCCTCCAGAGCCATTGGAGGCCTGTCTCATTGGCATCTCTCTTGAAGAAAACATGGAAATAAAAAATTGTGTAAATTTTCTGAATGCGGTTCCTCCTCAGTTTATCAGAAGGTCTTTTGAGGAACTTGGCAAAGGGGGATCTTGACCTCCTCCATTTGTAGTGAAGCCTCTTGTGTTGGAACTCAAGCCATTACCTGAGCATCTTACATATGCTTACCTGGTGACTCATCCACTTTTCCGGTCATTATTTCCTCTTCACTAAAGGAAGAAGAAGTAGATAAGTTACTGAGGGTATTGAGGGAGCATCAGGCAGCCATCGAATGGACTATCTTGGACATAAATGGGATCAACCTCTCCTTGTGTATGCATAAGATTCTGATGGAAGACTACTTCAGACCCTTCATTGAGCATCAACGTCGACTGAACCCAAACATGAAAGAGGTGGTACGAGCAGAAGTATTGAAACTTCTGGATGCCGATATCATATACTCGATCTCTGATAGTGCATGGGTGAGTCCAGTGCAAGTAGTGCCAAAGAAGGGTGGAATGACGGTTGTCAAGAATGAGAATAATGAGCTCATTCCTACGTGGACAGTCACTGGGTGGCGAGTTTGCATCGGCTACAAGAAGTTGAACAAAGCTACAAGGAAGGACCATTTTCCCCTACCGTTCATTGATTAGATGCTTGATCGACTAACGGGACATGCGTATTATTGCTTCCTCGACGGCTACTCTGGGTATAATCAGATTTCTATTACTCTTGAAGACCAATAGAAGACGACTTTCACTTGCCCCAATGAGACTTTTGCATTTAGGCGTATGCCCTTCGGATTGTGCAATGCTCCAACAACTTTCCAGAAGTGCATGATGTCTATTTTCTCAAACATGGTGGAGCACTACATTGAAGTTTTCATGGATGACTTCTCGGTATTTGGATCTACATTTGACACCTGTCTCGGTCACTTGGCTTCTATTTTGAAACGATGTGAAGAGACCAATCTAGTTTTTAATTGGGAGAAGTGCCATTTTATGGTCCAAGAGGAAATTGTACTTGGGCACAAGGTGTCGGCTTAAGGACTTGAGGTGGATCGGGCGAAAATTGCTAATATAGAGAAATTGCCTCCACTTACCTTAGTTAAAGGTGTGAGAAGTTTCTTAGGACATGCCGGTTTCTATTGACGGTTTATAAAGGGCTTCTCCAAGATCATTAAGCCATTGTGCAATCTTCTCTTGAATGATGTTTCAATCGAGTTCACTAAGGAGTGTCTTCAAGCTTTCAAAAATATGAAGAAGGCCTTGACCTTGGCACCCATCATCATTGCGCCGGATTGGTCACTGCCTTTCAAGCTTATGTATGACGCTAGTGACTATGCAGTTAGGGCAGTTTTAGGTCAATGAAGGGACAAGTTGTTGCATGCCATCTATTATGCTAGTCGTACACTCGATCCTGCTCAGATGAATGATGCTACTACTGAGAAGGAGTTCCTCGCAGTTGTCTTTGCCTTTGACAAATTTAGGGCTTATCTAATTGGCTCGAAGGTAATAGTCTTCACAGACCATTTTGCTATCAAATACTTGTTGGAGAAGAAGGATGCCAAACCACAATTAATTCAATGGGTTCTTCTCTTACAAGAATTTGACTTAGAAATTAGAGACAAGAAAGACACTAAAAACCTTATCGCAGATCATCTCTCCAGACTTGAAACTCCAGAAGAGTTAGGGGATACTGAAGTGCCTATTGATGACTCCTTTCCGGATGAGCAACTCTTTGCTTTTTCGACCACAGTTCAACCATGGTTCAGTGATATTGCTAACTTCTTAGCTATCAACCTCCTACCACCGGATCAAAGCCATCATCAAAGGAAGAAGTTTCTTTCAGTGGCCAAGCATTATTACTAGGATGAGCCACTCTTCTTCAAACACTATTCTGACTTAATAATTCGACGATGTGTTCCTGAAGAAGAGATGGCAAATATCCTTCATCACTGCCATGCATCACCTTATGGTGGCCACTTTGGTGCAAATAGAACTGCAACCAAGATTTTTCAATCTGGCTTTTATTGGCCTACAATCTTTAAGTATGCACATGCTTACGTCTTTGCTTGTGATCGTTGCCAAAGAACGGGGACCATCTCACACCGTCATGAAATGCCACTAAATAATATTTTAGAAGTGGAGTTGTTTGATGTATGGGGGATCGACTTCATGGGTCATTTCCCGTCTTCTTCCAACAACCAATACATTTTTGTGGCAGTGGATTATGTCTCTAAATGGGTTGAGGCTATAGCTGCATCTACCAATGACTCAAAAGTGGTAGTGAACTTCCTAAAAAAGAATATCTTCACTAGGTTTGGCACTCCAAGAGCACTAATTAGTGATGAAGGCATTCACTTTTGTAACAAATACCTTGGTGCTCTTCTGACCAAATATGGCGTCAAACATCGGATTGCCATTGCCTATCATCCACAAACCAGTGGACAAGTAGAGATTTCTAACTGTGAGTTAAAGTGGATTCTTGAGAAAACAGTCAATGTTAACAAGAAAGATTGGGCACGAAAGTTTGTCGATGCTTTGTGGGCATACAGGCCAACATTCAAGACTCCCATAGGCACATCACCATACCGGTTGGTCTTTAGGAAAGCATGTCATTTTCCAGTCGAAGTGGAACATTAAGCGTACTGGGCCACCAAGACACTGAACTTCGATCTCAAAGTTGCAGGTGCAAAGAGGCTCCTACAGCTAAATGAACTCGATGAATTCCGCCAAGGTGTGTATGAAAATGCCAAGCTCTATAAAGAACGAACCAAGACATCACACGAAAAACGCATTCAAAAGCGTGAATTCACTCCCAGTCAAAAAGTTCTCCTGTTCAATTCCCGCCTTAAATTGTTTCCTGGAAAATTGAAGTCCAGATGGTTAGGCCCTTTCATAGTTGACATGGTTTTCCCCCATGGAGGTATTGAAGTCAAGAGTTGAGATTGTAAATTCAAGGTTAATGGCCAAAGGTTGAAACACTATGTGGATGGCGAGGATGAGTTCCCAAAATCATCCATCACGCTCACCAACCCCACTTGACCAGTTTCAGAGCAAGTCTAGCTAAGGACTATAAACTAAGTGCTTGTTGGGAGACAACCCATCTTTCTAATCCCTTCCTTGATGATTGCTTAAGTTAGAGTGTGTTCGCATTTTTATTTTTTTTTGCTTTCTTTATAGCTAAATTTATAATTTTTCTCTCCCTTTGTGCTTAAATAGATGTGGAAACAAGTTTGGGGGTCATGAAATGGCAAATTGAGGGTGCAATGGCTTAATGCGTACAACGGAGCAAAAGCTTGGGCGCCACGGTGCCCCACCCAGGGCACCGCAATACCCTATCACGAGCAAACCAACAGAGTCATAGGCGCCATAGCACCCAAGTTAGTTTAAGTTAAAATAAAAAAAAAATTCACTTAAACCCAAAATGGTGCGTTTTAACCCTTATTTTTAAAACCTAAATCCCTCTTCTTTCCCCTTCAGCCCGCACACCCTTCTTCCCTTCTTCACCATTTTTCATTCTTAAAGTTCAAAGCTTGCTTTCGTACCTTTTAATCCTTCACCAAACACCATTTCCTTCACCAAATTTCTTCACCCACTCCCTTGCCTTTCCCATTTTGCCCTTTTCTCTCACATACCCACACCTATTTGCACACTTTAACACACATAATTTCACCCATTCACAGTGCATCGGCGCAATTAAGGGACAAGGATTTTTTGTTTTCGAATTTTTCCACTCCAAGTAAGTCCATCGACTTTCTTTACTTTTCCACCTTCTTGACTGCGTGTTGGCCAAATATGGAGGGCATATAAATTGCATATGGAATGTTTCTTTGTGAAGGCCTACCCTTGCCCACAAGGTGTTTGCCAAAATACCTCAATGTGAACCATTCCTCTGCATGTGCTAAATTATGACCTCTTCTAGCTATTTCTGTTCTCTACACCCATAATGTAGCACCACGTGACATATTGAATCAAATTTTGTCTGATCCCTTAGGTCTTTTTGCATTTTGTTTCATGACTTATCTTAGGAAATTTAGATAAATTCAGAAATTATGCCTCCTGATTTGTGCTTACATGGTTTACTTTGCGCTCCCCATCATGGATAGTTATTTGATGTGCTTTTACATTTTTGGCCAATGAGGCTATGGTTCAGTCCCATAGTGTTTTTGCCTACTCAAGTACACGAGCTTGTCACACTAAAGACATTGGACCACTTAATGCCTAATTTGTCTTAAGACAAGTCACCCACTCCCTTGTTCCCCAACGTCCTTTATGCTCTGTCCATCGAACTTAAGGAATTTTGACCACTCTTGACTTACCACTTGTTGAAACGAAATTTGGGTTCCTTTTATCTTCATGTTTTCCTCACTTATACTTGCATGCTAGTACATGTTCCCATTTCTGGGCTTATTCTATTTTCTTGGTCATGGTCCTTTTAATGCATTGCTTATTTTGTCTTAGCTTGTTGATGAGCTGCCGAGACTCTTCAAATTAGTGATTTTTAAAGTCGGTTTACCTAAGCTACTTGTAGTATAAGGCAACACCAAGTCGAACCAAAGAATTACTCTAATTAGTGAATCAGATTTAGGAACATATAAACAGGGGGGTTTTGTTTGTATAAGTGATCAACAGAAATTGATTTAAAAGTGGTAAACCTTAAGGAAAACAACCAATCCAAGTCTAACCGATTCTGATTTTAATCCATCCTTGATTTCCAAGGATCCATTCAATTATTAACCTAGTTCTTGGCCTTAGAACACATCAAAAAGCATCTCAGTCCTCTATGGATATCCACTGGTTAAGCAACAAGAATTCGGATCAACTAAGACTAAATGAATCAAGCACTCATTCAAATCCAGTTTAACCTAAGTCCAGAATCCAGCTAAGGGTAATTAATCCGTCCAAAAGCTTAGAACCATTAATTAACCATACAATCCTCTTTTATCACGTCAATTAAGCAATCAACACATAAAAATCCAAATCCGAATTAAGTAATTCAAACAGAATATTTCAGAGGATTGAAAGAACTTCATTAATAACTAAATGAATAACAATCAAAGCATAATCTCAGAATTAATAATCAGAACAGCCAAAACTTGGATTGATTTGAGTATTCAGCCCTTCATGAACAAGAGGAACAAAGTTTACAAAAATATCTAGAGAGAAAACTTAAAGACTAAGAAAACAAGACAAGTTGTCTACAAAATATCCTAATGTCTTAACACAATTTCGGCTGCCTCTTTCTGAACATATAGACCTCCAAAAATACATGCACACCCAAATTGCCCTTAGGGCACACTTATTTCCATGGGTCTTAGCTTTCATTGGGCTTTGGTTTGGGCTCAATTGGACTTGTAATGAAGAAGTTAGGCCTATTTAAGTGCCAACAGGTCTCTAGAACCATCGCCCAACTTCAACAGGCAATAAGACCATCTGAAATATACAATTTGGTTAACCGGCATTATAGAAATTGAAGCTCTGAGTCTTATCTTTCCAATGAGACCAGTTTCAAGTCCATATGACATCTAAAGATCAAGTTATGGTCCAAACACTGCATGAGGGTCAGGATCCTGCGACAACATGTCTTCTCCGGATTCCAGGCTGCATATGACCTTCTGGACGTCCGAACTGGCTTTGGAGCCCTGAATGAAAGTTGTAGATAATTCTCTCAGCTTTCCTACAAGGTAAGACTCGAAATTTTTAGACATCCAGAACTCGAGATATGCATGAAACACAGAGACAACATAAAATGCCCAGTATTGCTGAAAAATGCAATTAGGCCCAATTGGATCCAAACTCATGAAATGAGGCCCAAGCCCAATCAAATAGGCCCAAAAGAGGTTTAAGAAGCAAAATATGAGAGTTAACTACTGTATAAAAAGTGTATTCATCACTTGTGAAGCTCTTGTTTTGCACCATAGGTGATAGTATGCCACTAGAGCGCATGACATAAACATCACTTAGGACCTGAACCTTTTAATGCCAAATTTGAGTTAACTACATTTATGTCCCCAATTTTGAAAATCCACTTTGGCTCATTACTTTAGCAATTCAACGAACACATGACATGCTGACAAGCCCTTTTAAGGCCCTTTATGGGTTACTTTGTACCCATTTTACATTGCCTCTGACACACAAGTGCCTCACTCTCACCTAATGCATGAAGTATGATCTTGGGTAATTGGCCCCAAAAATTTATTTTCCCGTATCACCAACCACATGCCTTTTGTACTTCGGTCAGTATTGCCATTCACACATATTTTGGCTACCATATGTCTTTGCATTCTGATAAGCCCTTTTGCACTAGGGTGGCTGCTTGCTCTGCTATTCTTAGTTGTACCTTGCTCATTCGAAGTTCCTCATTTTTATAGGTACATATCATTTTCCTACATCCATGGCACCTCCAGCTAAGCTCAAGGTCATTGCCTCACCTTTCTGGTCTGGTTTTGGAACTTATGATTGGAAGAAATTTGTGCACAAGGAGGCCGAGGCCCGATTCTTGGACGCTGTGATACACAAAGCCTTGATGCCTGAGCAAGGCTTGGTTTTCACCAGAGCCCTTAATCCCAAAGTTTGGGAACTAGCTGACAATAATGGATGGTTGCACTTTGTTGATCATCCTGTCACAGCCGTTGTGCCCATCATCAAGGAGTTCTTTGCTAACGCCAAATTCCGAAAGGAGTTCAAGGTGTTCGTGAGGGGCAAATGGGTGCCATTCGATAGTCGCTCCATCAATGCACTGTTCGGCCTCCTGGACATTGAGAACGATGAGTACCTTCGCTACCTCCACGATGGACCCGACTAGGACACCATCATTAGCACCCTTTGCCAGTCGGATACACCATGGAAGATGCGCGATGACACCCCTATCTCATTTCGAGTGTCGGTATTGGAGACCATTAGCAAGCTGTGGTCCATTCTCCTCTACTACATCGTGACGGGGAAATCCATTGACATTGGCACCATCATCCAGCAGTCCATTCTCTGGTCCATTGACAACACCAAGGGCTTCGCCTTTGTCCACCCCTTGGTCATTCAGATGCTATGTCTGCAGGCTGGGGTTGAGTGGAGGCCCGAGGAGGAGTTGCTTCATCTGAAGCAACCATTGGACGCCATTGCACACCGCCTCTAGAGTTGGGACCACTACTTTAGTACCCCACCCCCACCGCCACGACAGAAGGCACCTGCTCGGACACCGCCGTCTTCTACTACCCCGCCACCTGAGACCCAGCCATCAAGTTCTTCCAGGCCCAGACTGGCCCACTTGGAGAGTCAGATGTCTCGACTCCTCCAGTATGCGGACCGATCCTCCAGTTTCATGCATCAAGTCGANGCTATGTCTACAGGCTGGGGTTGAGTGGAGGCCCGAGGAGGAGTTGCTTCATCTGAAGCAACCATTGGACGCCATTGCACACCGCCTCCAGAGTTGGGACCACTACTTTAGTACCCCACCCCCACCGCCACGACAGAAGGCACCTGCTCGGACACCGCCGTCTTCTACTACCCCTCCACCTGAGACCCAGCCATCAAGTTCTTCCAGGCCCAGACTGGCCCACTTGGAGAGTCAGATGTCTCGACTCCTCCAGTATGCGGACCGATCCTCCAGTTTCATGCATCAAGTCGAACGCTTCATGGAATGGGCCGACATTTTCTTTGAGCACTAGATGAGCTTTAATGCTCACTTGGCTAAGTTCCATAGCCAGTGCTCTACTGGTCAGAGCTCCGCCACACCACCATTTCCACCTCCACCAGTGCTCTTGCCTTACTCCCCTGGCTTAGACGAGGATTACAGTGCCACCGATGAGGACCTTGGCGACACTGACAACATGTTCGAAGCTTTCTAGGGAAGTATTTTTTTTTTTCTCGTTCTTTTTGGATACATTGAGGACAATGCATGTACTAAGTTTAGGGGTGGAAAAACATTGTTTAACTGTCTGAGTACTTAGTTTGTTTTCTGTTTCCATAACTTGTAGCATTGAGTAATGAAATGATAAATGAGTAAGTTTGAAACTAAGGGTTAATGATAAAATATTTTGAGTAGTTAATTAGAATTTTTTGGAAAATATGTAACTTAATGGTGTATGACTACTCATCTATAATTTTTTTTTTTATGATTAATTGTCTACTTGACAAAATTAAGCACTTGATCTTGTGCATGACTATAGTGAATAATTCAAAGAAGATTTATGCATGCTTAACAATTCTTGACCTCATAAGAACTCTAGAACTAGTTTGAGTGCCATTTGAGGCGAAATCCTAGGCTTTGAGACATTAGAGATATGATTTAGGCATTGTTTGGATCGATTGAGCCTTTCAAGACAAGCCAAGATTTATGTTTCCACTTAGTCACCCCATTGAGCCCAATATGTAGCCTTATCTTTGTAAACCCGTACAAAAATCTAGAACCTCCAATATTTCCTTACTCGTACATTCATGACACACACATCTTTGAGGAAAAATATTGAGAGCATATAAGGTGGATGGGTGGAGTATGAACCTAGAAAAATATGCAAAAAAGATTGTGACTTCTTGACTCATGAAGAAGAAATACAATGTGAACGAAAAATGTTGGTTCACCCCCTAGAATAAATAAAGAAAGAACAAAAGTTGGGGATGAAATCAATGATTCAAGAAAAAATTTGGAAGAAAAGAAGACACAATCAAATGAAAGTAAAGAGAAAAAGAATGAAGGTAGTTGACAAAGAAAGAAAGGAAGATTAGTGAAAAGATGGGTGAAAACTAAGTAAAGGAAGTGCTCTAGAATCCTCGATGAGGTAATGTGTCATGGGTGAAGTCGAATATTTTGACAACCTTTAAACCACACCCTAACCATAGCCTTACATTACAAGCTTGGAAAGACCTTCTGATCTTTAATGTCCACATTGAGCCTACATTAGTGGAGAGCGACATGATAACTAGCCTATAGAGTTTCTTGTTGTTCCCAGTGAGAGATCAACATCTATAAAGTAAAAGCATGAATAAATCAATTCAGATTTCATTAGGTCAATGTGCATGGATACACACACACACTCAAATTCGCTCGCACCGAACTTCTCATACACTAGAAATTATTGCCTAAAAAGTACAAACACCACTTGATCACAAAAATAAAATAAAATCTAGACTAAGGTTAGAATACTTTAGTATTGATATTACTAGATCCACAGTCCCCGGTAATGGCGCCAAAAACTTGTTACGTAAAAAGTGTACGCAAGTACACGTGTCGTAATCAAGTAATAAAAAAGTGAAATAAAGTATCATCTCACGGAGACTGTGGCTCCTAAGTACCAAAATTATGTGTATTCTAATTTTATCTAGACGATTGATAGGTGAATATGGCGAGAAAGTATCTAGGATGTCGATTTCACCGTAGCTAGTTCGGATCTTTATTCCTGATTCATTAATCAACAACGATCTCCCTAATTGCTAGCCAAAAACCCTAAGTTATTTATTAGTCTTTCCCAAGGTCAAACAAATATATTCCCAAACTATGAACCCACTATATTCCTATGTGAATTGCGAATAATCTAGGAATTCAATTCGTTCTATGGTTCTTTTTAACGGCTACATAAACCATAACGGTATATTCCTATCCCTTATGCAATTTATGTTTTTAGTCTCTATGGTCTTCAATTACAACTAACTTCCCAGTATTATTGTAATTACCAACTCATCTAAATTGATGGCCAGTCAAACAAAAGCATTAAGTATGGAGATTAAAAAGTCAATTGAACAAGACGGCCTTTTAATTAATTCATTAGAAATTATAATCCATCCTAAACTAGGCTACATCTTCACCCTAGATGGTGGAATTAGTTCATAATGAATGCAGAAAATAACTTCACACACAGATTAGCCATCAGTTACAAGAGAGAGATGAAGAAATAAACTATTAGATGTGACGATTCGATGCCGAAAATATCGATCTTCAATCTTGAATCCTCTTCTCCTCTTGCCTATTCTCTAAAAAGTGTGGAACCCTAATTTAGACTTTAAGAGTCCTATTTATAGGTCCTAGGAAGTTTAGGGGAAAAAGGAATTAAAATAAAGTAGGAGTCCTAATGAAATTAGGAAGTTCAGAAGTCAAATCCCGAGTTGACTGTCGGGCGCTGCAGCCTCTTGGTGTTTGCTTGAAGGGCGCTGCTATGCCTGGTCAATGGCTTTGCGGCACCTTAGTTTATGTTTGTACCTTTGTTGATTCCAAATAATAGGGCGCTGCGGCGCCCAATTTTCTCTTTCCAGGGGTTGTGGCGCCCTTCTTTCTGGACTTTCTGTCTTTGATTCTTGACCCTAGGGCGTTGCAGCGCTTGATTTAGGGGGCTGCGGCGCCCAATTCCCTGAAATCTTGGTGGTCATTGTGTCAAGGCGCCGTGGCGCCCTAAGTGGGGGCTGCGATGCCCAAGTCTTTGCCTTCAGTCCAAAATGGATGATTTTTCTCATTTCTTGTATCGTCTTGCACCTAAATTGCTTTCAAGGTCTTCCAAAATAAAAACCTGCAAAAGTAGACTTAAACTTGTGAAAACCTACCCTAAATTACTTCAAGAGTGACGAAAATCAAGCATGAATAATACAAGATAAGCGGTATAAAACCGGCTTATCAAATACCCCCAAACTTAAGATTTGCTTGTCCTCGAGCAAAACCAAGAATTAAAATCAACTCTAAAACTTCTAACTAAATTTTCAGCTTTACTCCTCCAATAGGTCTCAAAGGTAAGGACATATTAGAATTCATGGAAACATGCTCAACTCAAACTGGTAATTTACTCTATCTTTGAAATTCTTCATGAATAACAAACTCCTTGAGTGTGTGTGTATATCCATGCACATTGACCTAATGAAATCTGAATTGATTTATTCATAATCTCTAGATGCTTAACCTTTAAGCTGAACCCTAGAGCCATAACCTAAACCCTAAACTATAAAATGTCAACCCTAAACTTCAAACCCTAGACGTTATACCCTAAAACATATTAATTAACTTCGTACTGAGAAGATATCAACTTCTGGAGAAGCTGGGATGATGAATATTGTTTTAATACAAAATTTGTTATATTAATTAACCTTTTGCATATAATATGGTTATGCTTTCATTTTTTTTTTTTTTTGCTTGAGTTAAGCTTTCAAATTTTGGTATTTGTATATTGCTGATATAAGTGTTTCTTCCCTGGACAATTGCCTGATGAGTATCCCACTGTACATTACAATTTATTTTCTGGACAGCAGCCCCTTCTGCAGCACAATTTGTTTTACACAAAGGAGATAAGTTGAAGAATGGCATAGAGGGTTTTATTGTATAATTGTCATATCCTTTAAAAGAACACTAACCTTTTATCTTGTATATGCCTTTGGTTTTAGTTGTATAAACCATATGTTAATGACTGCAACTTACTAATGTCATAGTTTTGATATTTCTTATTTAGTTATTGTTTTTCCTTTTCTACACTTATATATTCTTTGCTTGATATGTTTAAGGGACTGCAAATCAACAATGATATAAGTAGGATCAATCTTCTATCATTCTCTATCAATCCATGGCTGCCATCATTTTTTTTTTTCATAAAACGGCTGATTTTCTTTTGATATTTTTTAATTTGTGATTTTTTTTTGAAAAAGAATATAAATAAGAACAAGTATTATTTAAATAAGAATGAGAGTCATTTATGATGTGGAGTTAAAAAAAAGAAAGTGAAAAATGTTAAAAATTTTAAATTAATCTAAAATTATAAAATTTAGATTTCTGGGTCATAATTTTGTCTAATTCAACAGCTCATAGCAATTTAAAATGTAATTTATTTTAACTATACTTTAGTAAGGCAGCTCTGCCATTATCCACAGAATTATGCCCTATAATAACTTCACTTAAGATCTATAGAAATTAAGAATGATAATTGGATATCAAGGGTCCTCTAATTAGCAAAGATGTTCTCAAGTCATCTAGCTCAATTAGCAAAGATATGTCATTTGCAGGGAAAGTCATGGTATTGGTTGGAGACTTTAGGCATATATTATTAGCAATACTAAAAGGCACACAACAAGAAATTGTTTTTGTCACCATCAAATCATCTTATCTCTGGATATATTGTTAGGTAATTACTCTAATTCATTGAGATTACAACGAGTCTATTTGAATGCACATTATCTATACTAATGTTCATTTTACGATCACTCTTATAGGTACTTACCTTGACAAAAATCATGAGGTTGGCAATAGGATCTTCAAATGCAGACGCGTTGAAAATTAGCAAGTTCACATCATGACTGCTGAATATTGGTGATGATGATGCATGAGATCTAAATGATGGTGAAACAAATATTGATATACCGAATGACCTTTGTGTGCATAGCTCTCATGAATCAATCATTGATATTGTTAACTCTACCTATTTTGAGTTTTGGACAAACATGCACGATCCAAATCACTGTCAAGAAAAAACTATTCTCGCACCTACCATAGAAGTGGTGAAACAAATAAATGATTATATGATTTTTTTTATGTCTGGTGATGAGAAAGTTTTTCTGAGTGCAGACAGTATATACAAATCGTTTGGGAACGGAATGGATGACATCCACACACCCAAATTCCTACATAATATCACATTGTCTAGCCTACCAAATCACATGTTATCATTGAAAGTTGGTGTGTTAATCATGTTATTGAGGAACATTGATCTTCGTAAAGGACTATGCAATGGTATGAGACTAATCATCACACTGCTTGAAAAATATGTGATTGAAGTCAAAATTATTTCAAATAGTAATTCAGGAGAGAAGATATTCATCTTCAAATTGAATCTGACATCATCTGAACGAAGAATGCGGTTTCAATTAAAACGGAGGCAATTTTCTGTGTTTTGCTATGACAGTAAATAAGAGTCATAGACAGTCACTTTCTCATGTGGGGCTGTACCTCCTAATACCAATATTTAGTCACGAACAGCTTTATGTAGCTTTCTCAAGAGTTATAAGTTGGAGTGGTCTGAAGGTGTTGTTGATAGATTTAGATGGGACGACCATAAAGAGCACAAAAACATAGTCTTCAAGGAGGTGTTCTATAAGATCAATCGAAGATGTATGTTATAAAATGAAAAGCCCTACAAATTCTAAATATACTTCTACAAAATAAATATGTACTTATATATTTATTTATTGGTCCTGTAATATAATTTCAGGTACACAGGAAAATGGCGAGCCCTTAGCAAAGTATCATATCAATAGCAATTCAAATCAGATACTAGAGGTTATTTCATTGATGTGATATCACATTGCCACATTATTAGATTATAAGAAATCCTATAAGTAAGTACTGATCACAAACTTTATTTTATGTGGGACCCTGTCCCGCCCCGCCGCGCATCGTACGGGGCAATCTACTAGTATTACTAAAAGGAGAATGCACTATGTACGAGACAGAGCTAGCGCCATCAAAGGATGCAAGTTTTTTTTTTCAGTTTCTGATGTTGTTTCTTATAATAGTTAATTTTTCAGTTTAATTTTTGTTTTTTTTTTTTATTTTTCATACTCTATGATATAGAAACTCTACAGGTTTTAAAGAGAAGTGGCACTAGGTATGAGACAAATTTTTAAGGTGAGAAATGTGCTAAAGTTGTATTTGATTTGTGATATTTTTCTGTGCCAAAGTTCTTGCGTTTTTAGTGTCACAGTCATTTTTTTATCCCACTCTTTTATTTATGTTTTTTTATGCTTATTTGGTGGCTGGACCATGGATGATGAAGGCATGAGTTGCTTGAGTTTGAGGAGTACATTAGAACAAACATCATTGGTCAACACACACATAAGGTATGTTTCTCTCTCTTTCCCCCAATCCCCCAACATATGCAAACTGAGCTCCCTCCGTTTTTCGTAATGCTTTTGCTAAGAAAATTTGTCACATAATATCATTTTTGCTGGAAAGTTTTTTTTTTAAAAAAAAAATAAAAAAAGTGACATTCAAAGGACTCTCTATCTTTCCAACATGATCTGTTACTTCCAATTTGTTTACAGCATAATGGGAAGAGAAAGTGCAATAAAATATGAGGGATGAGCTAAGACAAAAAGGTTCAAGGGAAAAGGTGTTCTCCAAAAGGAATGTCATAAATGGTTGGCCAGCAACAACATTCTTCAAAGATCTTAATATTGGGCATTTAGATCTGAAAAAATAAGTGATAAACGTATATGATCTTAGTATATAGTAATAATTCAAATTTAAACCTTCAAATAAGTGAGAACAATTATATTCATGTGTATACATCTTATTATATCTTAGTCAAAATGTTTCTGTGGTTGCAAATCTATGAACTATAAGAGATGCTATATTCTTTTTTATTCTAAGAAATTCTTGAAAGATTTTGAGGGAATGTTTAATGCTAATTTTGCATTGTATCCATATTAGAAAGTATTTTTTTTATTCATATTATTACCATACCTTGGTTAGAAAAAGAGAGAAATAAACATATTGAACTCTACCAATGGCTGCAAGAAGTTGGACTTTGTTTCTTCACTATCAATTTGTATCATGTTCTCGCAAGCAACATAAGTATTATCTTATATGAAGCCAAAGAGGTCATTCTCATAGTGACAAAGTGGGAGCCAACATGGATCCCAATATTGTGATAATGTCTAGATTTTCTTTCAATTTTTAAGTGCATTGCTAATTTTTAGTTTTAGTCAATTCAATTTTAAAATTTCCACTCTTTCATCACAAAATGTATTCCTTANGCTAATTTTTAGTTTTAGTCAGTTCAATTTTAAAATTTCCACTCTTTCATCACAAAATGTATTCCTTAGTATAACCCAAGATTTATTTTCATAGTTGTAATTCCAATTCTATTTGAAGATTCCTCTAACGTACTGCTTCATGCAATATGCAAAAAGAAATCATATTAATTTAGAATTCTTGCCATATGAAAATCAGTTTTCCCTCTTTATGTTATCTTTGCATACAAAAAAAAATGATTTATTTATATAAAAGCTTTTTTTGTACTATACATGATACATATTGATAGACATTGCCACTGAAACATGATACATATTCCTATCATTAGAACGACTTAATTTCTATCTCCTTAATCTCAAAAGGTAATAAGGTTTGTTCTTTCTCTATATAATATTTATCTCTTTTTTTCAGCATCTCCAAAGGCACATAGCTTTATAGATATATATATATATCTCAAAAGTTCTCTATCCTCCTTGGTTTCTCCTTTGCACTTAATGCAGAAACTATAAAAGAGAACTACTTGCTAAACAAAGGATGCAATTTTTTTTTTTTTTCAGATTATAATGTGCTTCCAAATGGCTGCAATTCATCATCATTGGTTCGTAGCCTCTTACCCAATTTTATTCAAATCATATGTCATCTTTCCTTTTGTTTGTTCTTGGCCGTTTGATCTTTGCAATAAGTCTAGTTGTTACATATATGTGGGAATTCTTTGGAAATTAGGACATCTCATGAGATGGTTTTCATGAATGGAAAAAAGGTAAACATCCAAACTTTCTACTCATTTTTATTCATCCTTCTTATTCCGTTTTTTTTTTTTTTCTTTTCTGATATTTTTNTTTTTTTTTTTTCCTTTTCTGATATTTTTTCCAATTTTTTTTCCTTTTTATATGATAGTTCTTGCATCTGGATGCTCAACAGTTTTGGCTTCACAGTGTAGGTAGATCTCTTTAAATTATATTGTTTCTTAATCTTTTTGGAGGTTTATTAATGATTTATTCACTTTTCTCCCCATTCACAGTGGAAGTTTACTGATGGGATATTATCTTCTTACTCAACAGATGATAATTCTGCCTGGGGTCTAACCATGCAATTTCAAGGTGGACTGGCCGATGCAAGGGTCGTTACAAGTTAGGACTTAGAACCAAATATTCAAGGTTATGCAGAAATTCTCATGTAGCTTTATTTCATTAGGTACTTTATCGTTTGTGGTTGGCCTCATTAGTAAAGAAAGAATAGGGATTTGTAGTCCTCCATTCGTGTAATCTTATTTCAAGTAAAATACTATTTCACATACCAAATTATGCCAACACTGTTCTATTTATGTACAGCCAAGATATCAGTGAAAGAGATAGCAAGTAGAGGGAGTCAAGGCTTTTATACTTGAAAAGAGTTGCTACTTTTTCATCCATTGTTATCTCTCCACCTATTGATGAAGTTGATGAAAAGAATATAGCAACGATGACTATATGTTTGCAATTTACCATGAGTTTTTGTTTTACACATTTTCTCAAATAATAGCTGGGTGGCTCTAAGCTTTGAGGAAATTAAAATTCCAAAAACTGACAAGGATTGGGATCGCCCCTTTTGGATCTAAATAATCCACACAATGAATCATTTGAAAATTATACATTATTAGGTAAAAAAAAATGTTTCAACTAACCAATTGCAATAATTTATTCAGAGTGTGTGAACTCACGATAACAATGATTTTAACTTGATTCTTCTATTTTATTGAATCTCAAATGACACTATGATTGATTTTGCTAATAAATAAGTTTTTTTTTTGAAAATTCAAATTCCTATTCAATACAAAAATATTCAAATTTTGAATTTTGCTAATAAATAAGTTCCATCAACATTGAGTAACATTTTAAAAAATATTCTGAAATTATTGACTTGCCAATGAGAGTTGCAGAGTCTATTCCTAGAGAGGGTGAATAGGAATTGTTAAAATTTATTTCTATAAAACATATTTAAAACATAGATTTGTTGAAGAACTGGTTCTTACAAACTAGTTCTTTAACAAATACCATATTTGAATATACCAAAATGACTTAACAAATCATGTAGAACAAAATAGAGAAATATCCAGAGAATCAGAAGTGAAGAGAAAGAGAATCAGCCAGAGATTTTATAGTGGTTCGGCTTAACATGTCTACATCCACTTCTCCCATGTTAATGGGGTTCCACTATACTTCAAGTTTATTTTTCCAAGCTTCTCCAAGTTTTTCAACAAGTTTATTTTTTCAAGCTTCTCCAAGCTTAACTCCCATGGTTTTTGTTTCTCAAACTCACCATGAACTCTCTCTCTCTAACTCACTAGAGATCACACTCATGGATTTCTCTCATAGAAATCCAAATACAAAACCCAAGTGTTTGGTTTAGCCCCAAGAAGAAACTCTCTCAAAGAGTAGATGTGTTACAATAAAAATCTTGATACATGAAGGGATGACCAAGAGTAGGAAGAAGAAGATGAAGAACTTAGCTTTCAACAATGGCTTCCTTCTCTCTCTAAAGTATTTTTCTTCTCTCTTTACTTCATGGATGATCTGAAGCCTTGAAGTCTTCTTACTTTATTGGCTTTCTTGTGCACGTGAAAGACCAAATGGTGAGGGAAAAGAGGAGCCACTAACCGGCTGACTCCTTGTCAATCAATCACATAGTTTTTGTCCTTTGGTCCACAAAAGTCTCTCTTTGTGTAAGAGAGTAGATAACTTTCTTGAAACATGGGATTTTCCAAAGTGCACTTAAAAAGAAACTTTTCATTCTCTAAGAGTACAACTCTTAGTCAGAAATGAAAAGGGAAACTTTGGCCCGGAGTCCGTGTAAGACTTTGTCCACATCAGCAATCTCGTAAACTCATCACATAAGCAAAAACTAGTTCTTAAGAGCAAATTCTTCAAGACTTCATTTGATGATTGTTTTAGATAAGAACTTAAAAATTTAACATAGATTAATAGCAACAAGACAAACAACACATATAAGAAATAGCACGGCATTATTGTTATCATCAAAACAGGTTTAGAGACTTGTGGGACTAACAGCCAAATTAATTGACAATCAATTAATTATAATTGACATGTGATTGGAATTACTATATATATGTTTTCAAATTAGCTAATTATTAAATAGTAATTATTTATTAAATTTTAAATTGGTTATGCCATATTGTTGATTTGTTCTTAGTCAATGCTAAAATAATGGTATAATTATGGAAGTAATGAAATTTGAATATTTAATTATTATTTTCATATTTATTTAATTTTAAATATACATGTTTGTTGAAATTACTTTTTTGGCCTACTTTGAATTTGAATTCCTAGTTTAATGATGATTGAAATACAATATTAAAAATAATGAATTTAAGTCATAAATAAAATCAATTAGCATTAAAGATATATATCAATACACTTTGGTGCTTAATTATTTTTCAATCAATCAATTATGTAATTTTAAATTAATTTTGAATTTATATAATTTTAAAAATCCCAAATGTAGGAAATTACATATTTGAGTTTCTAACACAAATTCAAACCCTCCAACAATAAATGATTTGATTTTCAATCAATCAATTATCAAATCAATATTGAAAATTTAATTTTCATATTCAAGAAATCAGTCAAACATCCCATACAAAAATAAATGGTAATCAATATGTCCATAATTAATTTAGAAGTTAAAATTTCCCAAATTAAATAGTTATCAATAAATTATAATTGTCAAGTTGATTGCACAATATTTAAATTTTCCTATTTATAATTATTTTTGTATTTATTTATTTAAAACCATCCAAGAGAGTTAAAATAAGGTAATATCAATTTTATTTTCTGAAGTTAAATTTTATTTATTAGGAAAAATAAATTTGTATTGCTAAACAATATGAAACATCATAAATTTGTATTGCTGGATGATCAATAAGGAAACAAAAATAAGAAAAATTTTAAGTGGATGAAAAAATAGATATTACAATCAAATGAATCTATGCTTAGTTTTCAGAAGTTTCATTTTTACAGAATAGAGCTTGAACACTGACTATGAAGTAAGTAAACTCATAAACTTTGATTAGGATTTTATGTTTGTTATGTTTTATCTAGTTTTTTTTTTTTTTTTATAAATAGTTTATCATTATCAAGAGTAGTTTATCGTTAGGATTGTGTTTATCTCTCCTAGTTTATCTTTTAGTCAACTTTTATCTTTATCACTAGAAGTTTTATCCTTATCATGATGTAATCCAACTAGTATAAATAGGTGGGTTGTGAAGCATTATTCACTCATTCAAAAATACAGTATTCATTCAATAAAATTTGAGTAAACCTACATTTGAGTCTTCAAAAGATTGGACTTTTAACAAAATCGTCCTTCAAAGATATAAAACAACAAATTGGTCCTCGAAAGATAGGACATCCATAACAAAATGGTCCTCCGTTAAGGTGGGCTGTTAACTAGTGACAGAATAACTGACGTGGCACCGTTAAGTGACAAGTGGCACGTTAGGGACATGTGTGGTAATTTAAAATGCCATGTGGCTGCTGATATGGCAATTTAAAAATAAAAATAAAAATAAAAATAAAAAGCACTAGTCAGCCTCCATCTACCTTCATCTTCCTCAATTTCTCTGTTGTGCTCGGTCAAAAGCCCTAACCCCCATTTCTTCTTTTTCTCATCCTCCTCACTCTACTTGGAGCCATTGGAGCTTTAACCAAAATCCATAAGTACTGATTTGGAGCCATTTCTGTTTGCTATGGGGCAACCTCTGCTTCTTCTTCTTGTGTCCTTGATCAGGTATGTCATCGACGTTAAAGAGCAATGAAGAATCGGAGGGCAATTCAAGGTGCCTCTTCCTCTAAGCAGCTACGAACATTGCCGCAATTTGAGTTAAGGGGCTACCCATGAGTTTCTTGAAGCGATAGCGCCTTGTGCCTGATAGAAAAACAAGGAGGGTAAGCACAATAGCACAGACACAAATTCCATAACCCCATTCTCTTCCAATGTTATCTTGAATGTAGACAAGAACGGTCACTGCGGCTAGAGAGCCTATGTTTATAAAGAAGAAGAACCAGTTGAAGAATTTAATCATCTGTTTTTTCTGTATCATCAAACTGATCGGACCCAAAGTCGGAGATGTTGGATTTGAGGCCACCAGTACCAAGGGCAGTCACATAGAGCGCTAAATAGAGCACAATTAGCTGCACGCCGCTCACTAGCACGCAAGGTGTCATGCTACCTGTTGTGCATTTTGTTGGATGTAGGCTTGGGATAATGGTAGATATCGTCAATATTGTAACCCCCTATTGTTCAAGAAAAATCAGACAATGAAATTAATTTCAAGCTTTAGTATGAAAACTTTAGTGCTCTGGGTCAGAAAACAGAGCATGCTCAATTGAAATTTGGAAGGAATCAAATTGCTAAAAGACTAGGAATTTGGAAATCTTACCGTTGCTTCAACGGTTGCAATGATGGCTATAGTAAGGTATCTGTCAAAGAAGGAATTGAAAAATAGAATAATAATCAAAGGCAAACATCAGAGAGTCAATAATAAATAAAATTTGAGTAAAACAAAAAAGAAAAAAATTACAATAAATTAAACCTGCCAAGAAAAGTGTCGGCCACAATGCCACCAAGCAAACAGAACATGAAAGAAGTTCCCAAGAAGTTGGTGACTATAGCATTGCCCAAATTCATAGTCCCCCTCAAATAAGTGACCAAATTGACAGCAATTCCAACCGTAATTAACCTCTTGATGGCTTCTGCACTTGGGCAATGAAAGAAAAGAAGCTAAGTAATCTGAAGGTAGATGGAGGCTGACTAGCGGTTTTTTTTTTTTTTTTTTTNTTTTTTTTTTTTTAAATTGCCACACATGTCCCTAACGTGCCACTTGTCACTTAACGGTGCCATGTCAGCTATTCCGTCACTAGTTAACAACCCATCTTAACGGAGGTTTATTTTGTTATGGATGTCCTATCTTTCGAGGACCAATTTGTTGTTTTCTATCTTTGAAGGGCGATTTTGTTGAAAATCTAATCTTTTATGGACTCATATGTAAGTTTACTCATAAAATTTTCTTTCTTCCTCATTGTTCTATTTTCATTATTTCTCTAGTCTATAGTGGTTTGCTCCAACAAATTTGATTTGATTCAATTCATGGCATCTATATAATTAGACTCGTATACAAGAAAAGAAAAGAACTAGCAATTGAAAAAAAAAAAAAAAAAAAAAGTCACATGGGCAATGGCATCCCATTCTTTTACCCTCTCGACAAGCACATGCAATTGTTACTTGCTTTATGCTATTTCTCCCTGATTTCACGAATAGAATGAGAATCAAGATTGGAATCCAATTCCAATGGTAGAGTAAAGGTTAGGGTGTGTTTATATAAGTCCTAGAAGCAGTTTTGCAGACATCAAAAAGAAGATGAATCAACAAAAAGGGTCATGTGCTGAGAAAAAAAAAAAAGGGTCATGGGCNAAAAAAAAAAAAAGGATCATGGGCTTGGCACATCAAAAGAGAAAATCACAATCACATGCCACATACATGTGCTATTTTCTATCCATTTTTAGATCGATGTTTGGGATATATGGGATTTTTCACACATTTTGAAACTTCATGGGATCTTTTGCACATTTTAAAACATTTTGGGGTAAATCGCACATCAAATAAAGTTGAAGGGAGTAAATTAAACTTTTTTTTGTGTATATATATATATATATATATATATGATAACTAAAATTATCATTAATGGTGCTATTGTTGTTAGTGTTCTTGATTAAGGAAATTTTTTGATAATTTCATATCAAGCTTTAGAGAGAACCTTAAAGTTTTGAAGGAACAAATTAGCAAAATCAAATCTCATTTGGCCTTGTACATCATTCTTTGTTGTTGGTTATCTTCCACCGTTGCAAAAGCACTATATTATCTACCAAATATAGTTGTTAGTGTTCTTGATTAAGGAAATTTTTTGATAATTTCATATCAAGCTTTAGAGCGAGCCTTAAAGTTTTGAAGGAACAAATTACGTAAAAAAAAATCTCATTTGGCCTTGTACATCATTCTTTGTTGTTGGTTATCTTCCACTGTTGCAAAAGCACTATGGTCCCGTTTGGATAGCATAGCTTACAGCTTATTAGAGCTTTTCTACTAATATAAGTGCTTTTATGTAAAAAAAAAAGAGTGTTTGGATCAGCTTATATAAGTAGCTTATTAATTTTTAAAAAGCTCTTTTTAACTTATTTTATGAAGCTATTTTTTTAAGCTTCTTAGAAAAGCCTTATGCGAAAGCTATTTCGAGACATGACCGGCAAGCTCTTTTGTAAATTTACTGGCAATTCCATCCTAAAAGTTTTTCACATAAGATCTTCTTATATAAGCGCTTAAATAAGCTGTTTACCCAAACGGGGTATATTATCTACCAAATAGCTTATAGCTTAGTATTAAAGTCGTCCTATGAGCTTATGGATTCTAGAAGAGGAGTGTGACCTCTGATTTGGTGATGTTCTCGTGGATGATTGTAGATGAGTAGTGTGCAAATGGGCCTCTCCAATGTGAAGCCCACAGTTAATAGTTAAGGAGGCATCGCACTAGGTGTATGGGCTACAAGAAGAGCATATCTACAAAGACTTAATTGCCAAATTAGTCTCTAAGTGGGAGATTGTTGGCAGTGGAGACTAATTAGTTAATATTTTATTTTTTTATTTTTATTTTGGGTATTTATATATGTTCATATGAAAATAATGTTGCCCTAATCTTTCTATATTTAAAGGCTGGCAGCCCCTTTTTATTGTGTGTAACTCTCATAATATAATGAAAATTTAGTGTGGTTGTGAACATAGGAGGATTTTCTCTTGAACCACACAAATTTTTTGTGTGTTCCTTTGTCTCTCTTTCTCTTTCAATTCTTTTTTGATTAATTCTAAGTGTAGAAAGATTTCACCTTGTATAACAAGGAGTAAGTCACATAATGCGTGAGCATGTGCAAGTGCGCCAAAACGTCATTTTATAAAAGATTGTTAGTGTGTCTATATAAAAGGTGGAGGTTTCTCACATTTCAAAAAAATATGTAATATCTCACTGACGTGATAACATGACAATTATTGATGTAGAAACATTTAATCTTGGCTGTTTATTTTTAACAATCAAAATTAATTGATTCTCACATCAACAATTCTCATACTGCCACATCATAGAAGTATCACATACTTCCCTAGTATGATAGAATCACAAATAAAAGATATATTATATGATACAACTTAGATTTGGAATAATAATAAATGACTTTATCCACTAATTTGGTCCAAAGAGACAAAATTGGGCTTGAGATAAAAGAACTATCCCAGTTCAATTTTTCTTTTCTTTCAAAACATAAGGACAATTTAAAAAAAAATGAAGAAGCAATGGGGTGGAAGACTGCAACCATTGTCAGAACTTAGAAGGTCGGGAACTTTCATCCTTCATTCTTATTGCCAAAGGCCCAAACGTCTTTCAACTTTTTCAAGGCTATGGCAAAGTAGATGATCATTTTTAAGACAAGCTCTCTAGTAACTCAAGACCAAGAACACCAATCAAAAGCCCCTAATCACTAACATTTCTATTTTCCCCATCCTCTTCCTCATTCTAACCATTGCCTTGATAGTTGGAGCTCTAATATGTGACTCAAAACAGAGATTTTCAATCTCTCTCCTCAGGTCTCCATCACCGACTCTCCCAGCTCTCATCTTTGCTCAAAACCTTGGCTTTAGGCTCAAACGGACTTGCTCTACCGGATAGCAATGATTAGAGTGTTCCTTAATTCACAAATTGCTCTTCCTTAGTGTTTCTACATGAATTTGCACATATTCCCTGCTTTTCGTCTGAAAGACTAGGGGTTAGCCAAATTAGTACCCCTACAAGGAGGCCTTGGGGGGAAGGTGACGCCCAAGGAGCAGAGTGAGAACTATGTGCTTTGTGGATTGGAAGGCTCTGGGACAATGTGCATACCTCCCTATGAGGTCCTTTTGTGATGGTTAGGATAAGAGAGCTCCACAGAGAGAAGTGCAAATGGAAACTTCCTAGAGCTAGCCATGTCACTATCCCTTCTCTTTTTGTCCTTATCCTAAATATTTATCCGCATCCAGGCAGCTCACTCGTACCACCTTCCCGTCCCAACGGTCTTGCACCTGCAAATCCTCATCCATCCCACTATCACCTGCAGGACTCTGCTGTGCCCTCTGGCATCTACTATGGTGCAGGTTTTGTCTGCTCCACGCGCAAACACGCACTGAGTAAGTAAGCCCCTGCTGGGTAGAGTCTCCAACTCAACCCTAAAGGGTAACCGCTCTAGAGTCCTATAAATACGCCTAGTATCAACAGAAGAAAAAAAGCAGAAGCAAGAAAAAGAAAAAAAAACTTGCTAAACCCCTGCTAAAATACCTTCAGAAGGCATACTTAGCCACCTCCGGAGTCTCCGTGAAAGCAAACCGCCATTTCCACCTACAAGTCTTTAGCTAGCACCAAGCCACTACGTCATGCATCAATTATATAGCATCGCCTGAGAGCCCCATTCTGCCTTTCTTGAAGGATTCTCTGTTCGTCTACTTAAAGGCCATCAGAAAGACCTGTTCGTTCACCTCTCAATCCACCAAAGCTCAGTCCTGCTTGAAGAATCCGTACAGACATCTCCATTAAAAGGGAAGAAACCATCCATCTCTTTTGCTCTGGTTTTCTGACTTCTCTGTCAAGAATCTCTCCCATACAAAATCCCCACTAACACTTGGTTTGCAAATTCATGTGCAAATAATTTTCTAATGTGTGGTGCCTTCCTCTCTATTGGCCAATTGTGATCTAGGGTGGGCACATCGACACTTTAGAAATCAAGGGATAATAACAAAATGGGGTTTGCTAAGCTAGCTAAGGGTAGCACTACTTCACCGGTCTTAGCTAGACCGACGTTCTAAAATTAGTATCATTGTAAAATTCTCAAAAATTCAAGTCACACAATATGAGTCAAATTTTAAATAATTGACAAAATTTGAGTTTAATTGTATCAAAAAAAAATTAATATTTTTTTATATCTTCACAATGACATTACTAATTTCAATACGTGGGTCCTATCATAACCCCTTTGATAAGTAGATGTAGTGTAACACTCCCCCTCCCCTCAGCTAAAAGGGAGGAGGTATCTTAGCAGATCCCTAAAAAGTATATCTATGTTGATGAACTGCTTCATATTGACCCCAAGGCCCTGAGCCAAGGCTTTGGTGTCACCTTTTTGCCTATAATTGAGAGATGGGATGGAGAATTGAGTTGAGAGTTAGTGTTAGAGAGCGGGCCATTATTGTTTCTTTACTATAGCTGGAGTTCATGTATCATGAATCTCTTCCCAATTCCCACCTTGGCATGTATAATNCCAATTGTGATCTAGGGTGGGCACATCGACACTTTAGAAATCAAGGGATAATAACAAAATGGGGTTTGCCAAGCTAACTAAGGGTAGCACTACTTCACCGGTTCTAGCTGGACCGACATGCTAAAATTAGTATCATTGTAAAATTCTCAAAAATTCAAGTCACACAATATGAGTCAAATTTCAAAATAATTAACAAAATTTGAGTTTAATTGTATCAAAAAAAAATTAATATTTTTTTATATCTTCACAATGACATTACTAATTTCAATACGTGCGTCCTATCATAACCCCTTTGATAAGTAGATGTAGTGTAACACTCCCCCTCCCCTCAGCTAACTAAAAGGGAGGAGGTATCTTAGCAGATCCCTAAAAAGTATATCTATGTTGATGAACTGCTTCATATTGACCCCGAGGCCCTGAGCCAAGGCTTTGGTGTCACCTTTTTGTCTATAATTGAGAGATGGTATGGAGAATAGAGAGGGGGAGAATTGAGTTGAGAGTTAGTGTTAGAGAGCGGGCCATTATTGTTTCTTTACTATAGCTGGAGTTCATGTATCATGAATCTCTTCCCAATTCCCACCTTGGCATGTATAATGTCAGCCGACAGAGATGCAAATGCTACTTGACATAGACCAATCATATTAATTTATTCCTGTTTTTATATATGTTTTTCATGAAGTTTTCGTATTGCTATATTTGCAATTTATACTAAAATAAATCAGCCAATGAATATGTAACAACTAAAATCATACAATTTCTACCTTCGTTTGTCATTGCTATCTATTGTAATTCTTGTCCTAGTGATATAGGCTACGAAAGCTTGCTTACCCTTCTTTCAACATGTTCTAGCGTGAATCCATTAACTCTACAAGGTGCTTCCCTTCGTTACTTGTTTTGTCACAGAATTCATCCCACTGCAGCTTACCCCACAAAATCTAGGTCGATGCTTCGGAAAACGGGTACCATAGATTATATAACCATAAAACTCCATTTGTGGAAACTAAGTGATATGCATTGCTGATAGACAATGCGAAAACTCAGTTCATTGAATCTCATTTGTTATCAGACGTTCCCACAAAAACAACCAATAAAAAGAAATCACAAGCGACACAAACAACAATGTCTAATACTCTCAACTATAGGAACATGGCGACCAAAATCTCTGCTACCATCCATTGCTCAATGTTCACCAGGTATGGACTTGATGATATCGGAATCACCTAAAAACAGAAATATCAAACAATTAGGGACACAAAAGCATAAATCTAAATTTTAGTCTTGAAGTATTATTAGGAAGCATAAGATACCTGGATCAATGATGCTTAGGCAGCACACCCGGTAATATTTTCCACATGCTGTGCCCAAGTCGACATTGTCTGCAATAAACAAAGATACTCTTCGTTAAATTAGTTCAATAGAACATAAATAACCAGGAAATACAAGAATTTTATGTTTATGTCCATCAACACATGTACTTGATATATCACAGCCTTCAGCATCAAAAGCAAAATAATACAACATAAATTCAAAAAGAATATAGAAAAGGAGATGCATAAAAAACTGCTACCATTCTCATGTAACGTTTAAAATCATATCACAACCAATATTGTCAATCAATCAGAAATTAAACATCAAAGACACTTCAAAATAATTTAATAGGAACATGTTTCCAGGACCACCGGCAGGAACTTTGGACTGATATACAAAAACCCAATACAAGGTTCAAGCCTTTTACATATAACTGAAAATCTATCAAAAATGCCAATCAATCAAATTATAAGCACCAAAATATTAATTCAATACGCATTCTGCAATAGTTTCCAACCCACTCTCACATGGCCACAGTACAAGTGCATCACCAATGCTAGTGAGGCAATTCAAGGAGACACAATGCTGCAATCTCCTCTAAAGACAAATACAAGAACCTACAAATTTTCTAATAAACAGTCAATGATGAAGGCTATAAGTTTTAAAATTTTGATATATAAAACATAAAGAATAACTACATGCATTATGTAATGCACTTAAAGCAAATGCATCAGAGGAAGAAAAGGACTCATCAGCAGGATGCAGGATTGTTCTTAACAGCAATATTCTGTGCGAAATCTGCTAAGACACTCTCTAGAAAGAAAGCAAAAATATCATATAATGCAAGTAAAAGCATTCAGTACTATCACTTAATGACAAATGGCATCCAATTATCTCTTTAAATCAAGACTACAACAACGATATATTATCCAATGATACATGCATAGCCAAGGGCTGCTTGATTAGGAACTCACTCCCGTTATAGTGGTGAACTCCCACTTTCGAAAGCATTGCGTAATACTCAATTTCGGATTTCCTCAAGGGAGGGCAGTTGTTAGCAATTATCACAAGCTTCCCTGCAAAAACAGAAGAATATATCAGTAACAAATCCCTAAATGACATAAACAAAATCCACAACATCAGAACACCAGTATTACACTTCAGAAACCTATTCAATTCTAATTTGATTGATTTTCATGGGTTGCCAACGGAATTAGTACCATATGTCCTAGAGAAAATTTATACATCATTTAAACACAAACTGCGACTAACTTTTGCAATTTGACTATGCATAGTAAATTTTACAAAAACGTTAAAGAAATACTATATTTTCCACTTGTCTTAGTAAAGACAAAGATTTGGAACATTATCTTAAAACAATAGCATATTTCCTCATTGGAGACACAAATTACACTTCAGAAACCTAATCACTTCTAATTTGATTGATTTTCCATGGATTGTCAACGGAATTAGTACCATATGGCCTAAAGAAAATTTCTAAATCATTTAAACAGAAACTGCAGCTAACTTTCGCAATTTGACTAGGCATACTAAATTTTACAAAATGTTAAAGCAATACCACATTTCCCATTTCTCACTTGTCTTTGTAAAGACAAAGACTTGGAACATTATCTTAAAACAATAGCATATTTCCCCATTGGAGACACAAAATGGTGCCATGAATATATTTATAATCGAAAATTTGACCCAAAAAAAAAAAAAGATTCCAACAGAGAACCCTTGTATATTGATACTACCTTTGGAGTTTCTGAGGGATTTGAGCACGGTCTTATAGCCCAAGGTATACTTGCCGCTCTTCATCACGAGGGCGAGCCTATTATTGATAGATTCATGGGTCTTCTTCTGGAAAGTGAATTAAAGACACTATTAATTCGAATGATAAGGAAAATTCTGAATCAGAACCGAAATGTGAAAACCATCGAAAAACAAATGAGGGAGAGAAGGACAGAAAGGGAGCTTACGGTTTTCTTGGCGGCAACCATTGTTGGATTCTCTTCGAGAGAGCGTAATCCCTTGATGTGCCAGAAGAAACCCTAGCTGCGGCCTTAGACGGCGGGTGACATATAATATAACTATATAGGTAAGCAGGGTTTTGCGTGGTTTTTTTTATTTTGAATGCCTGATGTGGGATTGTGACGGGCTCGGGCTTTCGAGCATTACAGTTGGGCTTCAACCCAAATCGATCTAAGTCAATCTTTTACATTTTAGTATTGTTAATTTCTTATTCAACCAGTTTAAAATTTAGACTTAATTCATATAAAATTGGATTAAGTTCTATTTTGAGACACTTTTCGAGCCAATCCTGATTTTAATTTTATTTTATCTTCTCACTTTTTTATTTTTAATTATCTTTTTCTATTTTAAAATTAATATTTAATNTTATTTTTTTCTATTTTAAAATTAATATTTAATTTAAAAGACAACAAAATAATATTAATAATCGAGCTTGACTGTTTATATTTAGAACTTTATAAAGTTGGGCTCGAATCTTAAATTAGGTTTGATTAAAGATTAGGTTTTCTTTTTTAGGCTTAATATGACAATGCTAAACTTCAATGTAGATTTAGTAAATACTTTAATTATTTCAGAAAAAAAAAAAAGAATATTTGATTCATTAGAAAAAATAAAAAGTGGATGCTTTCCTAAGTAGTAATGGTTTTGATAAATGGTTGTTCGAGTTTTTTGTAGCATGGTTACTAGATAAGTTCAGCTAAATAAGTTTGATTTTTAGCTTTTCTTCTTGAGAAATGTTGTTTATCATTTTGTAATAAATAAATTTTGAATGTTGTGAGAAAAAAATACATAAACATATATAAGTTGAATAAATGTGTAGTAGGAAAAAAAAAAGTTGGATACATATGGGGCAGATAAAAGGAAGAGCTAGTTGTGCTGCAAACGTTATAGATCATGAAGGGAAGTACATCTAAACTATAAAACAAATCAATACTCACATCTTTAGAAAATGTGTAGAAGATGTAGAGTTAATATAAGTTGTTAGATTAAAGTTTAATTAAGATTCTATGAAATTTCCATAGATCCAATTAAATTCAATTCTCATCAAGTGTGCATGTTTATAAGAAATATTAGAAAAAAATGCTGTCAATGTCAATAAAATACTTTAGTTATTTTGGTGTTCTGATACTATTTGATGATTTTTTTTTTGGTATTATCCTATTTGATGATATTTTATAGAGTTCTACATTAAGAATTGATCAAATCTATACCCATGTTCATTGAACACCAAATTTAAGTGCAAGAGTTCGCAAGAGATGGTGACATTAAATATTTCACAATTTTCAACTCAATTGTCATGCTTATTCAATTACTTAAGAGGCTGAATGGGGAGCAAATTAAAGCTGGCATTGTATCATGCTAATCAAGATGAGTGGCTGAAAGTTTCCTTCCAACGGTCTGCATTTGCTCGGAATTCTTCTATATTACTTCCTGCAGTCATTCCCAAAATTCCAATAGCACAAAAAACGAAACATTAGAACCAGTTGGACGAGAGTGCCATAAACACTAATCTCATTCAGAATTTGACCAGTGTTCCAAGGACAATCAAGAAAGCTATAACAAAACTTTTAGCTCCATTGATAACCTTATCAAAATTCCATGTGTTAACTCGAATGGAGCCAAACTGACCAAACCTAAGGTAAGAGTCCCGCTGTCGAAGCACCCAGTAGTTTTGTGTGGAAGAGTACTTTGAAAACTCCCTTTTTGTCAAAGGGCGACCTCGAACACAAGATCATCTCTTTGCAGAGTGACCCACCAATAAATTTTCTCCATGAAGAAATGTGGAAAATGAATCAGTACCATTTAGCTGAAAACATATGAATCAATTACAAGGCAGTCTATTAAATCTCAAAATTGATATTATACACAAGTTTCACAAATCTCCTAGGTTAAAAAAATTGGATATACATAACAGTGCAGGACTCATTTATCCTTAGCGGATGTTTAATTTCTATGACCAACTCCAAAGTGAAACCTCTTGGCTTGCCTATCATTAAAGGCATATTCAAGACGCAGAGGACCCAAAGGTGAGTCTACACGAATTCCAAATCCATATCCATATCCACTTCCAGGCTTCGATCTTGCTCCAGCAGGGTCACCTAATAAAAACCGAAATATTCAATCTTAAAGAGAAATGTGGTTGCCCAACATCTAGACAGGCACTAGCAGTTGAGAGTGAACACCGAAGTAAAAGTTACTCAAATAAGACATATTATAGATATTGTAGTTCAAATTAAGAATAAGCCAAGAAAAGCCAGTCATGCTTGTTTAATGACTGTACAACTGCATGTAACTTGATTGCCACCTTGACTGTAAAACCTTAAGAGCCACGTAACTTCGTAAACAAGAAGGGTGAGTCGAGTTTTTCTAGATCAGAGATATTAAGATAGCATCCATGCCACAATCTCTTCTTGAATACTAGTAATGGAGGATGGGCTACCAATTTTAGGGATGGCAATGGGGTGGGGCTCTCACTCCCCATCCCTGCCCCAATGTACAAACCCCATCCCCGGACGGGGATTTATCAAGAGCCCCATCCCCAATCCTCGTTGAATACCCATTGCCCTGTGCCCCACCCCATTTACCCGGTCATAATTCACAAGTTTAATCCATCAATCATAATTCTATATTGAAATTCAAGTTTAATCCAACAAGAGAATATAAATAATTCTCAAACAATATCATCAAGGATTCAAGATGTTCTCAAGCAACAACAATAAGAAAAGTAATACTCAATCAAAATTATCAAGATTGTTCTCAAACAATGATAAAAGCCTCCAAGCAATTAGAATATATAATCCACATGGGTTAGGGTTGCTCTTTGATTTGGGATTAGATTTTTTTTTTTTTGTATATATATATTAAATATAAATACATATATATATATAAATAATATATGGGGTGGGGCAGGTTGGGTATTGCCCTCCCCGTCCCCTGGCCCATAAAATTACCCATTTAAATCCCTCATCTCCATACCCAATTCTCATGCCCCATACCCGTACCCAACTAGGTAAAAATTGCGGAGGCCCATCGGGTATGGGTCAAATTGCCATCCCTAGTTACCATCAAGAATGTGAAGTTTAAATTAGACCTGATTGTAATTGTTAAGTCTTAGGGTTGTTTTAGTAGTTTTCATAATATGTCGGTAATTTTAGTGGGGAATATTATTGGGGATTCAGTTGGGTTATTTTAGGAAGTTTAAGGATACTTATGGCAGAATTGAAGTCCAAACAGGATATTGCATGGGCTAGGTTTCTAATGAAAAGATTTTTATAATGGCCAAGTTTTATCAAGCCTATAAAAGGGCGTTCCATGTGTGAAACATAAATATTCTATTCCTACCAATGAATATGATATTTTCATATCTGAGTGGTTTCTAAAACCTAGAACCCTCTTTCTCAGTTTCAATCTTAATCCATTGTATCCCTTTTCCTAATTCTGTTCTAGTAGTAGCTGTTGTTCCTTTCATCTGCATCAATTAGTCATCCTCATGGATAGAAAAGAGCAGGAATTCAAATGGAAAAGCAAGAGTAAAACTCAATTGAAGAAAACAAATAGAGACCTACCAGGAACAGTTGAACCTGATCCAAGATCGGTTCCATAGTCGGCAAATATGACACCTTCTACTGGCCCCAACTACAAAAAGAAAAGAAATGCTATAAGATCAGCGAGTCAACTTTTCTCTAACTTAAATATAATCAAATGCATGCACCTCGGATCACAAAATAAAGTGCATGAACCCAAAAGCACGCACGGACTTATGCAGCAACTCATTTTTTATACACAAAAAGCATGCCCTACAACTTTTCTGCTTTAAACCAATATCCTTCAATTGAAAACAAACTACCATTAATGTCCTTTGTTGGAGTTTTGTTGGAAGTGGCAAGGTGGAGTTAGAAAGAGAATTCACATTAGCAATTTCTATAATTTACCATTTAGAATAACAAAAAGTTAAGGACCCCAAAAAAATTAACCCCTAGTAAGAATTGATGAGAAAGAACTGAGATAAAATTATACAACATTACAGAAAGCCTGTAAAATTTAATAAAATTTTCGTCAGGTTTTGATATTCGATATGTTTTACTTTACCATTTTTTAATAAGGCTAATAGATATTCATTCCTCAGCCATGAAAACACATACCTTCCTCTCTCTTTCAATTTCATTATTTTTTTAAATTCATGACAGCCATTTGCAATATTTTTTCAGCTTTCTCTGATTATGCTTTTCTAAAAACAGGTCGTTCTGCAGCTCTAATAAGTTATACTACATTGAAAAAAAAATCCCAGACCCAGAGGGTCAACTAAAGTTTTTAATGTCATTAGACATGATAAACTGTATAAAGTGCCGTTGCTTTTAAGTTTACACTTGTAAGATTCTTCATCCTCCATAATCCATCCATTAATAACTGCTTCCTTTTACAATTTTGAGTTGCAGTAGATTAGGCAGTCTGTAATTATTTAACCATCACTGGTAAAGAGTATTCTAAATTCAGCATTTCCTTACTTTTCTGTAACTATATAACCATTACTGAAGAAAGAATATTCCAAATTCTGCACTCTTACTCATCTAGCAACTCAAACATGTCAGCACACCCCTCTGAGGTGACTCCACAGCAATTCCATCCTTAAAGCACAATTATCCCTAACTTATTTTTGGCCATATTGACTCAATAATCAAAACCAATTGGTATAGATCAATGATATGGAACATGCAAATTATAACTCCTCTTCTTTAAAGATGTAAGTTCAATTTTTAACAATTTACACCTTTATCACTATCTTCTTGGCAATATCAGATTCCTAGTCTATCTCCTTCCAAATAAACAAATTCAACCCAAGGTTTTGTGCTCCTTTCCCTGTATTTGTCAAAAGATAGGCAAAATATGTTGCTTTACCTCCACGCCAGAGGAAACATGCAAAATTCTAATCAGCACCTGCCACACATCAGGCTCTCTCTTCTACAAGAATTATCCGTTTAACTCCCGTGATGCAATTGTATACCAATTACATGTTATTAAATGTTAGGTTAAGCATGAGATAACCCGATCCAGAAGTGACCACAGGAAGCTTAAATAAAGTAGGTGGGAAAAGTTCATGTTGAAATTCAAATACCATTGGAAAAGAAATTTCTCCAGAGCCAACAACATATGACCGACCAGAGCCTACAGCACCTTCTTCATAGCCTCTCACACTGTTAGTTCCACCGATTGCAAATGCTTCATAGGGAGAGAAATTTCCCACCACATGACCACCAGAGAGACTAGCAATCAAAACCATTAAAAGTCAGTAAAACATATTACATCATCTGCCTTGCTTTACTGTAAACAACAGAGCATTCTTTTGTGGGAGAGGGAGGGAAGATACCATATGTATTCCATACCTTAAGAGAAAAAGAGCTGGACCTATCTCAACACCCTTCCTGGCACGTGTATTCACCCTACTGAAGGACAACCATTCAGGCAAAAGAGGAAGTCCCTGTTCTACGTTGCAGACAAACTGAAAAACCAAGAGAGTAATGATGAGAATCATAGATGCAAAATTTATAGTGAAGGGCTGTAGATAACTAACCATAGAAGATCCATGGTCGCCAGAACCAGTGTAAACAGTCTCAATTTTAGCAAGTAACATGGCATCATGTGTATTGCCACTACAATGGAACATTGACAAAAGATTAGAAACAAGTACACAAAATCCAGGGGGCATCTCCTTGTAGATTCGCTCACCTTGCAGTAAGAGGGCTGCTGTAAAAATCCTTAATAATAGGAATCCCTTTTTCATCATCAACCCCAGCATGCTGGAGTAATAGAAATCATAACAAAACAAATACAATTAGAATATCGTTAATATACACAGAAAAGGGAGGCATTGTCTGATTACAAAATGCAACTCAGCTAATCAAAGTCTTCTATTTGCAGGTGGTACTGGTGGTGCTAAAGTGAAGGGAGAAAAATAAGTAAGGAAAAGATACTAGAAAATACAAGCCAGACACCAAAATTATAAACAAAATACTTGGAAAATAAGTCCTGCTGTTCCACTCCACTTAGGCCTGATTGGTTGGCTGAACTCTACACCAGCTGAGATCCGGCTGATGGTCAGGACACTGTTATCAGGTTGGTTACCATGAACAAGTGTTCCAGGGGTTCTTGAATTCTAAAAAGAAATTAATTAAATATCAGCTAAAACAATCTTTAGCTTTCTATCATTGAAAGTGTATCAGTTGTGCTCCAACAAGATAAACCTTCTGCTTACCTGAACCATTATTGTTCTGGATGTCCGTTTATCATCTCCCTGAATCCAAGGGTCTGTATAATTTATACGAAATATTGAGTCAATCTGGCCCCTCTCTAAGGAAATATTGAGTTTCTGGTTTCTCCCAAAAACATTCCTATGAGAATAAGCAAAGCTGCAATGGAATCAAAGTACAAATGAGTGGACAATCTGTAATTAAACCAGTTGTATGCAAAAGAAAATAACATTTCAGATATTTTATTCAGTTAATAAAAGGAGAAAAGACATATAGACCTTGATAAACTGAATGAGATTTTTTTTTAAAAAAAAAAAAGGAAAATTCAACACCAACTAAGATTTTAATATGAACTAGTTCTATCATATGTGAAAAGATGTACTGGTGGTAGCACACTATATGGAGCAAGTAACCAAGATAAATCATGCTTGAAATGACACTATGGATGAGAAAAGTAAACTTGGATCAAATATTAATAAACTTGGACCAAGCATTACATAACTTCTCCCATCACATAACATATCCAGTAAGCTCACCTTCCAATGAGTCCTGACAGAGGGCCACTTGTAATCCTGTAATGTAAATACCAAGTCAGATTATACAGCAATGAAACTACTATTTATAAGCTTCAATGAAGCCTGCTTTAGATTAGCATCACTTACCCACTTGATATCCCACCACCAGCAGAAAATCCTCCACTTGGACGCTCTACTACATTCATCACCAAATCAACCATCCCTGTATCTACAATGTCGAAAATAAATAAAACATATCAGTTTTGATAGAACCATGGATATAATGAGTAAAACATGAAAAATAAAAAGGGATAAACAGAAAACCTGTTACTGTGCAAGCAAGTATATATTCTACTTTGACATAAGTCAAGGTGTAGAGGGACATCATTTTCAATACCCGACAATATACAAATAGAAGAATTAAACTACTCTAGAACACTAAAATATTATCTAAGCCTGTTCAGACCCGTAACTATAAAGCATATATAAAGTAGACTACTCATGGTTACAAATAGTTTCCTTACTTATTTTTCTTTTTCTCTTTTAGCCTTCTTCTACTTCTACTAACTTTTCTATGTCTCCAAGTTATACAATAAGATTAAAATATTCTTGAGAGTTGATCAAATACAAATTTTACAAAACCACTATGCCGAATAAAAGGTTTGTACTTATATATGGTCCAGTAAATAAATATAACTTTGCAGCTGTTGTTATTATTGACAGTATATCTCTCTGACTGCCATTCGCCTTAACTTAGGCTCATTGCGACTATGTATTCATTACCTGCTGGCTGAGGAATAATGCTAACATCTTCCATGATTCCCATAGTTAATACAGTTTCTACATCTCTTTTTCCCTGAAGCATACTGTATACCTGAAAATACAATTATATAAGGTTCCAAAATCCTAATAAGAATGCCAATCCTATAAGCCATATTTCCATAAAATATGCCCATTTTATGCAGGTAACAGGTAATTATGATGTAAAAGTAAGTTCTTAAATTGGGAAAGTTCATACTTCAGTCAGCAGTACCATAGATTGGAGAAAGTAACAACCAACTTCCATAATTATGGCATGACTTACTTTAAAAAAAAATAAAATAAAATAAAAAAAATTAAAAAAGGCATTGGACAAAATAGAATTTCTCCCTATTTAGCTTGATTTGCACAAACTAAAAGTAAAATAGTTCTTGACAAAGGCACAAAAAACTAACTCAACCTACTATGAGCTATCAACTGTTTAAGTAACCAGTGCTAGTTCTAGGTCTAGGAAGTACCTGCCCTTTCTTGGTTGTAATCTGCCGAAGAATTGTTTCAGGCTTTGTCTTTCCTATAGTAGGCTCACCTCTGAAGATAGTAAATCAAGTTGGTAACTACACATCCCATTAGAAATTTATAACATAATTTTCCAGATAAATTTGTGTCAGCATGTTAGTAAATCAAAATTTGAAGGAAGATTCTTACGTCTTCCTGTCAAGAAACCGTATGGAGATGTTATTGACCTCAGCTTCCGAAACTTGTAATCTTAGAATACCTCCAGAAAGAATCTCAACAGCTGAAACCTATAATAATGATTGGCCACACAGAGAAGTACAAGCCAGGCAAAGTTATAGGACATAATGTTTTGAAATTCCATCCGTGCAGCAAAGGGCAGTGTAAACACAAAATGGATCCAAATTGAGGAAGCTTATATTACTATAATTTGAAGTTTAAGAAAAGGTAAAGGCAATTTACCATAGCAAAAAGACCACGCTCCATGTACCAGCCATTAATGGAAGATATTGCTTCATCCAACCGCCTTAGATTAATAACTTTTCCTGCACAACTTAACATAAAAATTTGAATATAGTAAAGGTCATATGTGAACAAACAATCAAATAATTCGCATCTACAAAATAATTGCATAAGGAGAAAGAAAAATAACTTACCATGTCCATCTCGAAAAGACTCTTCTAGAAACCTCACTGGAAGAACATTAGCTCCTTCACATACCAAACCTTGGAACTCTTGATTCGGTTCTACCTTATGCCACAAGAAATCAATTGGATAGAGTCTAAACCATGTTAAAAAAAAACAAAACAAAACAAACAAAGAAAACCTTCTAAGAACGCTTAGGACATGAATTCATACTTCTTAACACTACCAAAGTGCAAATCAAGATTTCTTCTCGCACTATGGTTACTTTTTTTTCTCTTCTCTTTTAAGTTTGTCAATTTTTAACTCTTATGTAATGCAACAATCAGAAAGAATGAAAGTGACAAAATAGGATCAACCTCTACTCTCTTTTAATAAACCTATAGATTTTGGGCATACAATTAAGGGTGCAGGATATTTCAGTGATAAGAGTCGCAACTCAACAAACCAGTAACCACATTCAGTAGAATACTCCTGACAATGTATTCAGTACTTCAAGTGGCAAACATAAATTGTTCCCCTGAGCAGCTCAATATAGACTTAAACATACAGTACAAAGATATCATTTTTGGGAAAATCCTACCTAAATATCATTAATTCAAAACTAATAAACACAACACCAAACAAATAAACATACCTGAAATTCTAATCTAATACCATCACGGGTATCAACTGCAACTGGCATGCACGAGCAAAAATACCCACTATCGATAATGCGATGCACATCCTCTTGAACCTCACGCACAGTGAGAGCCGAGTTGGGTTTGCAAATTTTGAGAGCCTGTAGTGCCTCCATCTCAAGGTCCTTTCTCTCAAGCTCCTCCCCATCTTTGTTTCTAACCAACACCTCACTGATCAACACCCTCTCTTCACTCTGCCGACTCGTTGACGAGTGCCCCTTTTGGTAGGTCTCCTTCCCTTCTGACACTGCGGGACTCGATTCCTCTGGCCGAGTCAAAGACAAAGACGCTGTACAGAGAATAGGAGACGTTCCTTTGGAGACCCTTTTGTCTTCAGGCCCAGAACCGATCAAGGATAGTGTTGCCGAACACAAAAGAGATGATTTTCCGAACAATACCCTTTTCTCCAACACACCCCGAGAACCCAGAACGGACCCAGAAGACAATGGAGCATTTCTGGGGTTTAACTTTCCAAGTGTTGAACGAGTTATAAACGAGTCAATGAGTTGAGCAATTGAGTTTCTGGTATGAATGATTTGAGAGAGAAAGTTTGGGGGTTTTGGAGGAAGAGGGATTTTGATTGATGACGAAATGAAGCGAATATCGTCATTTGGAAGCATTTGTAGAGGTGGGCTGAAAGGTTAAAACAAAAAAGAAGAAACTTCAAGTCACAAAAATGGGAATCCCCCAACTAGAGATGCATAGAGTCATGGATGAGTAAAGGGTCAGTGAGGAAGAAGAGAGTAGCTGGCTAAGCTACCATCACCACCTAGCCTCCGGATCCGAAGCATGGTTAATTGGTTATTAAACCCGGACCCGTTAATGAAACGGACGGTCGGGTTATCAGTGTCAAAAGAACTTAGATGACAAGAGATGGAAATTCAGGCATCTAATTAAAAATGGAGATTTTATGATACTATATGAGTATGTCATATTACAATAATGTGATAAGTTGTCACGGTCCGCAAACGTTATGAGTAGATTTTGGACACCTAGACAACTCCGATTGATTTGAAATTTTGTGGAGAGGTAAAGACGAGTCTAGAGAAGCTCTTCGCCAAATTTGAACTCAAACAGAGCATTGTATAATTTTTGCCATTTTTGAAAAGTTTGGGGGTATTTTCTTCTTTTCACTTCATTACGTTTGTTCAGTGCGGGTGTTCGGCACATGATCACGTAGCTCGTGATTTTAGATGAATTTACATATATCTTAATAGACGTTTCAATACCTGAAACTCCAAAAAGATGTCTTATGTTTGATGGAAAAAAATAATGTTTGGTCCTGTCGAGAGAGAATCCGCATATTAGTCTCTTTAGGGGGAGGGTGTCAGGTGACCCCAGGGTGGGACTTGGTGCTAGCATAGGAGTAGGCTTTGTGTTGTTGTTTACTTCCCTTACACATTGTCAATGTATTGTATTGCACTCATATCTATCAATAAAACGAGTAGTCTCTCCTCTTATATATTTGCCACCTTATGTTTTGTTCACTAGTGTGTGACGCTTACTTTAGTGTGTGTGTGTGCTTATTGTGTTGGCTTGTTTGCTATGTGCAATACTTGAAATGTTATAATGTGCATGCTATCATTGTCATGCTTGCGATAGACGCTATTGTTAAGCCTCGAGTATATTATCGGTTGCTTAATCACTTAACATGTGTGAGTTGGATCAAATGGGATAGGTTGACTTGCTTTATTAGAGGAGTTGCGCAGTACCGCACAGTCTAGCAAGGGTGAACCTGTCGGCCTGTGACAATTGGTATCAGAGCCCTATTACTAGTGTGGAACAGGACCACCATGTTGATCATGATTGTTGCATTGTGGATAAAGTTAATCAATGTTCTTTAGGCTAAGTCATCTAGTGCACTAGAGAAAATGGGAAGAAGTGACACGGTTGGGTGAATTCAAGTTTTCTTATCTCATCCGTTTGTTGGACTTGTTGAAATGTCTTACACTCCATGGGTACATGCACCTAATGGTTGTTGTGAGCATGGCCAGCATGCTTAGGAGCACTGTCAAAGAGTTGGCAGAAATGTTACAAGAGGCAATCACTGCAATCAAGTAGGATGATGGAAAATGGAGACTAGTTGTGTGAACTTGTTGAGATGTGAGGCACCAAAAGAACTTGAGACATAGGGACAATACTTCTGAGTAGTAGAGACTAACTTAGGGGAAGCAGAAGGACAAGATATAGTAACTTAGACTAACTTAGGGGAAGATGAGACGAGTTGTGAGGAAGGAAGATTTTGAGAACCAGTCTTGCCTAGAGGTGTGCCATCAACACTTGGGTAGAGCTCAAGCGAGAGTTGTGGGGTGCAAGCTCTTGATAGATTGGGCATGCTGGTATGGAACTAGTTATGAAGAAGGAAGCTTGTTGGAAATGCATACATATGAGATGCTCTTTGCACGTGTGTTGGCGTTCGAACCTTGTTAGGAAAAAGGGTGTGGCCTTGTTCCCTTAAGGTAGATGATAGTGGATGTTTATCAAATTACATTACATAAAGTCCCTCGAGTAGGGGCGGTGGCCAATCTTATAAGTTGGGCCAAGTGAGATGTGGAGGAGAGGACCAAGGGAGTCTATCTTACTCCACCAATGGAGTCAACAACGGGCTAAAGGCTAAATTGAAGAGAATTTATTGAGACAGAGACTTGTGGCTTTGCAATAATAGACTTACTGGAATGATAGTTTTGAGTGTGAGAGTAGAGATTAATGCTTCTCATTGTTTCAAGTCTGTAACAGCAACCGATGGGTTTGACTTGGAGTAGAGAAAGACTCGAGTCACATGGAAGCTGTGCCTTGCCGACCTATTAGGTAGATAGACCCTGGATCGTGGTATAGGTTAACACTTTCATGGTTGTTCAAATTAGTTGTTATGGGATATTGGGTCATCAAATTCCTTGTGGCATGTCAAATTATGTTTGTTCCAAAAACTTTTGTTTGCCACTCATGCAGGTGTGAAAAACACATATATTAAGTTGAGAATGTGTAACCGAATAAGCCAAGTTTGTGTTCGTCTTGCAATCCATGAGGGAGTTCAAGAGGCATGAGTCTATAGTTGTAGCAATTTCTTTGGGGTACAAAATAGGAGAAAATGAAGACAGAGAAGTTGTGCATCCAGGAGAAAGGTTGTTGGGGACCTTCACAAAGGTGGAGTTGGACAAGCCCTCTGGAAGATTGTGTGAGGCTAGGCATGAGGCCCTCTTAAGAAAAGTCCATGAAAGATGACCATATGAAGATTAGTGAAGCCGCAGAGACATTTGATTGAGAAATGATTAGGAAAACAATCATATTGCTCAACATCATGTGATGAGATTAAGGAATCCAAGAGTGGAAGACCTTATTCGTGGGATGTGCTTGCAAAGAACCTAGAGGGATGGCGGTGGGGTGAACCACGTCAATCCGCTAATTGAGAAAAACTTAGTTGTAAGGGAGCTTGTGACAATGACACTATGAAGTGGAGGGCAGTGGTCCGAGTGATAACCTTAATGCAGGAGTACATTGAAGGAATGAGAAAAGAGACAATTGAAGGCCAAACTATCATCAAGTGAAACTTGCAGAGGGTGCTCTAAGGGAATACCGTGATGTGTTATGGAAAATTAATTGAGAATTTTGTGCCATGAGGGCAGGGGTGTTATGAATCTCATGGGCGGTTAGCCCCAATTTTCAACTATCTTATTTGTTAGCAGAACATAATGGAGAAAGCTCTACGGGGCCAATGGTGCAACTTTGTGCAATAATAGACCTCAAATAAGTGGTTTCTTGCGAAGGATGGGGAATTTTATTTCGACATCGAAGTACTGTATGATAGACGAGGCAACCTATCATTTTGTTTTGGTTCTTACTTGTGCTCGGGTTACTTGGATAAGTTGCTCGAGCCGGCTGCTAGTGGGATACTTCCTGAGTTCCCGCCGGATTCGCAAGGGATTCCTTAGGAGTTCTGAACCTCTTAGTTGGATAAAAGCAGAAGATTGAGTTCCCACAACATGCCATATTTTTATTTCGGGAGTCGAAAGAGGAACACTGTGACTAATGGAGAGCTTATTTATGAAATCATTTTATAAGTTACAGGTGTTCAATCCTTACATATTGGCAGAGCTACAAAAGATGTCAATCTGAAAGTTTGTTCATTCACCATGATCATGGCAAAGTTTGACTGAAAGTACTTAGAAGCAAGAGTGCTTTCAAGAAAGGAGTTGAACTGTGGACGAAGACCTTGGAGCTTAATCTACAACCAGTAACTTAGAGGAATATGTTACTAGAGGAATTTGTCAACCTTGTCAAGTGGAGAAGGTTATGCATGTAGCTAGCCCACAAGACCTAGTTTCAACCTCAGCGAGCAGACATAATTATTCAATTGATGAAGATTTTAGCCATTCAAGTGGTGTTATATCAGGGCATCCATAACAGTTCAGGTGAAGTTGAAGACGCAAAAAGATATACAAGACCAGCAAGAGGAGACTAGCAGAAGTTGAAGATCCCAAGCAACAATCGAAGCTTCAAGTAACAAGGTCAACGAGGACGTCGACCAATCAAGTGGGGGAGAATGTCACGGTCTGCAAATGCGACGAGTAGATTTTAGGTACCTAAACAATTTCGATTGATTTGAAATTTTTCAGAGAGATAAATAGGAGTCTAAAGAAGCCTCATGCCAAATTTGAGCCCAAACAGAGCATGGTATAATTTTTGCCATTTTTGTAAAGTTTGGGAGTATTTTCATCTTTTAACTTCACTACGCTTATCCAGTGTAGGTGTTCAGCACATGGCAGCGTAGCTTGTGATTTTAGATGAATTTAAATATATCTTAATAGGCATTTTGATACCTGAAACTCCAAAAAGAAACTTTATGTTGGGTGGGAAAAATGATGTTTGGTCTTGTCGGGAGGGAATCCACATATTAGTCTTATTTCCTAATTAAAATAGGATTCTTTGTAAGTCGTATAAATAGATACTCTTAGGTTTTAGAAAGCTCTCTTTGGACATTTTTTAAGGCAAGCACGAGTAAGGCAAGGATTTGGAGCAAAGATTAGTGACAACAAGTCTTAGCTTCAATACTAAGTTTTATTTTTTTCTCCTTTCAATCATGTCTAGAATTTATTCTGTTATGCTTTATTTTCCAGTTACAAACTAACTTCCTTTCTAGGGCTATGATGTAGCCTAGCAAGAAAGGTTAATGATTTCTTATTGATTTAATTTGAGAACTTTGTTTTTAATTATCATCTTCTTCTCAATACTTTATGTTTCTAATTGACTGACCATTAATTAGTTGATTCGAGAATTGCAATGAGACCGGGAGGTAAATTGTAATTCATGATCATAGAGATTAAGATCATAAATTTCATAAGGGATAAGAATATACTCATATGGTGTATGTAGCTATTCAAGAGAATCATAGAACTTAAAGAATTTTTAGGTAGTTTAATTCACATAGAAATATAGTGAATTAATGCTTAGAGATATTTTCGCTTGACCTTGGGAAAGGCTAGTGGATAATTTAGGATTCTTGGCTAGTAATTAAAAAGATAGTTATTGGTTAATGAAGTAGGGATAATAAATTGGAATAGCTATGGTGATATCAAAAGCCCTAGATATTTCTCATCCACTTCTTTATATGATTTAGTATTTTTGTCTTTAGATTAGTGCTTAAATTCACTCATTGATTGTCTAGATAACATTAGAATACACCCAATTTTGGTACTTAGTAGCCATAGTCTCCATGAGACAATACTTTATTCATCACTCTATTACTTGAAAACAATAACGTGCACTTGCGTTAGAGTTTTATACAATACAGGGAAAGTCATGGTACTTGGTGAGGACTTCAGGCAGATACTACCAGTAATACCAAAAGGTACACGACAAGAAATTGTTGCTGCCACTATCAACTTATCATACCTCTAGAAGTATATATTGTCAGGTAATTACTTAAATTCATTGAGATTACAACGAGCATACTTGAATGCGCATCATCTATACTAATGTTCGTTTTATGATGACCCTTATAGGTACTCACCCTTACAAAAAACATGAGGTTGACGATAGGATCTTTAAATGCAGATGCATTGGAAATCAACAAGTTCTTATCATGGTTGGTGACGGTCATGCAGGAGATCCAAGTGATGGTGAAACAGATATTGATATACCGAAGGACCTTTATGTGCATGCCTCTCATGAACCAATCGCTCATATTGTTAACTCCACCTATCCTAAGTTTGTGGCAAACATGCACAATCTGAATTATTGTCATGAAAGAGCTGTTCTTGCATCTACCATAGAATTGGTAAAACAGATAAATGATTATATGATTTCCTTGATGCCTAATGATGAGAAAGTTTTTGAGTGCAAACAGTACATGCAAATCATTTGGTAACGAAATAGATGACATCCACATACCCGAATTCCTGAATAATATCACCCTGTCTGGTCTACCAAATCACAGGTTATTGTTGAAGGTTGGTGGGCCAATCATGTTATTGAGAAACATTGATATTCGTAATGGACTATGCAATGGTACAAGGCTAATCATCACTCAACTTGGAAAACATGTGATTGAAGCCAAAATTATTTTAGGCAGTAATTCAGGAAAGAAGATTTTCATCCCAAGAATGAATCTGACATTATCCAACTGAAGAATGTCATTTCAATTAAAACGGAGACAATTCCACATAGAAGTTTGCTTCGCTATGACAATAAATAAGAGTAAGGGGCAATCACTATCTCACGTGGGGTTGTACCTACCAAGACCAATATTCAGTCATAGACAGCTCTATGTAGCTTTCTCAAGCGTTAGAAGCCGAAGTGGTCTGAAGGTGTTATCGATAGATTCAGATAGGAGGATCATAAAGAGCACAAAGAATGTGGTCTACAAGGAGGTGTTCCATAAGATCAACCGAAGATGTATGTCATAAATTTTAAGGCATGCAAATGCCAAAGGTACTTCTATAGAACAAATATGTAATTATATATTTCTTTTACTAGTCCTGTAATATAATTTCAGGTACACGGGGAAGTGGTCAGCCCTTAGTAGAGAATCATGTTAGTAGCAATTCAAATCAAGTACCAGAGGATATTTCACCGATGTGATATCACATTATCATAAAGCATGTAAGTAAGAAGTGATTATGAACCCTGTTTTCTGCCGCACCCGTCCTGCTTGGCCGCCGGGGCATTCCACTAGTCTATATAATATTAAAAATAGAGTACACAATGTGGAGCTGACAAGTGTCATTATCAAGGTGATGACAAGTGACATGCTGTGGGAATTTCCTCCTATCAATAGTATTTAAAAAATAATTTATAATGTAAATTATGTGTGTCTGAAAAATTAAAAATAAGAAAAAAATTGATTATTAATGTCTTTAAATAACTTCCTTATTTATATTTACTCCCGTATTATTATTTGAAAATAAATTAAAACAAAAGGAACGTCAGCTTCCAAAATGGGTGCACAACATTGATTGCTTGATTTGCAATCAGAATTATTATTATTTGAAAATAAATTAAAACAAAAAAAAATGTAGACTTACAGAATGGGTGCACAACATTGATTGCTTGATTTGCAATCAAAATTCTTAACCAAAATTATCATGGTGAATTTGGCAAATTTGCCAAAATTGTGGGATTAATGCTGCCACCCTTCACAAAAACAACCAATCAAGGAAAAAAAATTCAATTTAATTATGCCAAATTCTCTTATAAATTGATGACATAGAATCATTACTTAATTGCTATTCTGAAATCAAAATTAGGGTTACCTTTCATTTGCCCTATATCCCTATATATAGAGCACCCTAATGTGATTTATTTTAACGGCACCCTCATGTCACCCTAGGATTTTGTAAGCTGCTTACTGCCAATTCGTTCTACACATTATTGAGGTATGTTTCTTTTTCTTTTTTCTGAAATTCTTTGTTGGTTGCAAGCTTACTGGAGATTGGTAACATTTGATTTATATATTTATATATGTTTGGCCAATTCCTACCTGCTTACTGGTGAGTCCTTCTACACAATATTGAGGTATGTTTCTTTTTCTTTTTCTGAAATTCTTGGTTGGTTGCAAGCTTATTGGAGATTGGTAACATTTGCTTTATATATTATATATGTTTGGCCAATTCCAACCTGCTTATTGCCAATTCATTCTACACAGTATTGACGTATGTTTTTTGTTTTTTTTTTTTTTATTCTGAAATTCTGGGTTCGTTGCAAGTTAATCTATGTTTGGTAATCTTTGCTTTATATATTATATATGTTTGGCCAATTCCTACAGGCTTACTGCCAATTTGTTCTACACAGTATTGAGGTATTTTTTTTTTTTTTTTTTTCTGAAATTCTTGGTTGGTTGCAAGCTTACAAATTAATTCTACCATTGGATGATAACTTTTTGGTAGAAACACAGACATATTACTAGAGATGGAGGCATACATAGCCCTATCATATAAGCAAATAACGCTACTAATAATTTCATGTTCTTTTTTATTTGGATGTATATATCTTCATATTACTCGATTATTTTTAAATGAATAAAATGTTTATCATTAAGAAATTTACTCTTGATAAAAGTAGAGAATGGAGAGTACTTATTCTATAAGTCCTAAATTGTCTAACTTTTTAGCTTATGTCTCTCTATTCCATGTTGTGCACCGCCACCACCTCGAACACATCGGCACTAGGCTTTTGTCTTCATCTTGCTTAAAAGATTGAAAAGACATACATTGAAATGGATTGGAAAAAAAAATTGACAATCATGGCAACTGAAGAAGCTGCTAGAGCAATCCCAGTTGAATAAGGAATACTTTTGCAGTTTCTCTCCATTGTTTTTCATATGCTTATGTTTTAGGCAGCTGCTACTTCTCTTGTACCAATTGGTAATGCAATATATATGTTCAAGAAAAAATTTGGTGTAGTTCATATCGAAAGACTCTTAATTGTAATGATGTAAGATTCTTGAGAAATTCAAAACAAGTATTGCATTTGTGGGTCAGGATGTTGCATTGGTGATGTATCATCAAAGGGTATGTCTTCAGAGGAGAGGGAGAATTTCATAGCAATGTTAAGCAGAAGATAGGAGTAATACATTATGTGCTTCTTTGGGGTTCCTTCTAAAGATTTGGAATGTTCTAAAGATTTGGACATAATTGAACAATAATAAAATAATAATACAATTTCAAAATCATCTCCTGCCAGCCCATATCCAGTATAGAACGGTAATTACCAACAGAAAAATCTAAGGCTATAGGGAATATGCAGCTAAGAAATGTATGTATACATGACAGCATAGGAAAGCCTTCCCTGCCTCCATAACGAGATGGAGCATATATCAATTATATATTAGGAATTTAGCATATATGAGTTCCTTTATTTATAAAAGAAAAAAAATTTATTAGAGCATATACATGCTCTTAATTTACAGGTAATCTATTTTGCTAAGTATATATAGCGAGAGCTAACCAATGCAAGAAAACGTAAAACCCTCACCATGAACATATATTTTGGGGTGAATTATTTAAAGCTATTCTTCCTTTCTAGAGTATTTAAAAAGTCATCTATAATATGAATTATTTGTGATTTATAAATAAAAACACTAAAAAAAGAATTAAAATTTGTGGCATTAAATAACTTCCATATTTAGACTTTTTAGCATTTAGTATTTGCTGAATAATTAAAAAATAAAATATAGAAGACCAAAATAAATCTAATATTAATGTCTTGATTGGTAAGACCAATTAGAAATCAAAAATTTTAATTGAGAGAAGCAAATTAACAAAATTTTAGTGGTTCTTAAAGAGCAATTTGAATATTTTTAATTTTATTATTTAATTTCGGTTGGAATAAATTGTCATTTATTCTCTTTAATTTTAGTCACACAATAATTATTTAATTTCAAATTTGAATCCTAAAATTAGGGTTACACTTTTTTGCCTACATAGTTCTCTATATATATTAAACCCTATGTGAGCTTATTCACCATTGATAGGCTGATTGTTGCAAAGAATTTCTCCATCTCTAGCCACAGCCAGATTTGTTCTTCCAAACCATTTTATTTTACTTATTGTTGCTATCTTTTTCCATATAAATTATATTCCAATATAATTCCTAATCTCCATATGCAGCATTATTTCTATTTTATTTTTTCTAATTTTTTTCACATCTTCAATCTCTAGCTTTGTTACTCTTTCAAAGTTGCCAAAGAAGCTTTCATTCACGTAATATTCTTTCTCTGTTTAATTACATTTTTATTTTAATTTGATTGTGTTATAGGGAAACCAATGGCTCCAAATTCATTTTTATTTTAATTATATATATATTTTGACATATAATGCCCAAACTAAGCAAGGTACAATTGGATTCTTATTTGTGTCAAAATATTTTATTGTTGTGATAATCCATTTAGAATTCAAAACCTTTTTGGTTTTTCTTAGGGAAACTGACGTTTTGATAGTCATCCAAAGCAAGATTTTGCATTTTGATATATGTTATATAATATAAATATTTATAGATTCAATTGATATATGTTTTCCATTAGCAAAGTAGTAATACATTTTCTTTTCCCCTCATATGCCTTTAGGCTATTAAATTAGAGGCTAAAAAAGCGTCATTAGAAGGCTGAAAACTAAAGTGTAAATCCATACATGGTAGTTATTTGCATACAATTGGCAATATAATTTTTTTTTTGGGGAATTTAATTTTTATTTTGTTTCATTTTTACTAAAGCTTTTTGGGATTTTTTTTCTTCCGTTATTTTTTTGAAAAACAGTGATTGTGTATAAACCCTTTCAATTTGAAGAATATTAGTAGATATAATACTACAAACTTGCAAGTATCAAGTGTCACTATGCAAGATATTTGAAGGGTGATATGCTCATTAGAAATTTGAGTCTTCTAATAGTAATAGTCAAATGGCAATGACTTTGAGAATAGACATAGAAAACATGTAGTTTGAAAGAGACATAAGAGTTTTATATGTTTATCTAGGCAATCAATATAGGAAACTCTTTCATGTAGATAAAGAAATTCGAAATTCTCTTTCCCATTTTTTTATATAAAAATGATATAATATATGATACTCTTGTGAGTTTTGAACAAAAAATAAATGTCCTACCATTTTACCTAAGGTTATCCCTATTTTAACTTTACTTTAAATCTATACAAAATAGTAATAATAATTATATGACAAGGGTACTTAATTAGGTTACAATTTCTCTATCATATTTAAATATAAATGGGTTAGAATGAGTAGGGGTTGAGTATGATAATTGAGACAGAAAGGAAAAGGGAATGAAAATCAAAATTATAACTAGGTCTAGATATAGTTTTTGGGGAAAAAAAATTAAATAACCTATAACACTAGGAAAAAGATTGGGGTTAGACCATTGTACAAGTTTCTTAAAGTTTTAATAGGACTATAATTTGGGTACTAATAAACCAATCCCGATGGGTGATTAAATAGGATTTCCTATGGCACTTGGAAGAAGGGTGAAATTACACCATGTGAATAAGTTTCCAAAAATTCTAATAGGATTATAATTTGAATAACCACTAAAGCAACCTCAATGGGTAATCCAATAAGATTTTTTATTCAGTGTCGCCCCCGTCGTAGTGCCCAGCCGTGCATCGCGCGGGGCCTAGTAATAGTATATATTAAAAGTAGAAATCAAGTTGAGGAGAGCATGCAACATGTCTTTATTTGTAGAAACCAGGTGAGAGAAATCATTTTTTTCAATTTCACATTCAAAATAATTCTTCATTATTTGAAATTATGTGAGATTCTCCGAATTAACATGAAAATAATTTTGAATTTCAGAATGCTAATATTATGTGATCAAATTGGTACAAACTTCAATGCTCAATGTATAGAATTATGAATTCCTATCAGTCTAACGGGTGAGCAATAACTACCATCAAACAATCCTTATATTATTATTAAATATTCTCAAATTTTAGATTAATTGATTTTCTAATTTGAGTGATTATAGGTATTCACTTAAACTAGAAAATGTGACAAAAAGCAACAAAAAAATTGGCCCATCTTGGAAATAACGTTTTAAATATTAAATATTAAATATAAATGACATAAATAAGCATTTAGAATTAAAAATTCAATGTATTAAATATATTTCCTCATTAATTTGAAATTCTCACCACGCATAATGTAATTACTGAAATTCAAAATTTAAACCTTGCAATAAACATAATTACTGATTTGAGGAATTTTAGCTATTTTCCATAAATGTAACATAGTTACTCTCCTATCAGCCTCTAAATTCAACCTCTAACGTATTAGGGTTCCTGGCTGCTCTGCTTTATTTTTACTGTATAAATAGATGCCCCAGTCCTCCTTCGATGCGTGTACCAGAATTCTCTTCCTTTCAGCATTGCATCATTGCTTCATTGTTATTTCAGATTGGGGCCATTAACTTTTCCTTCAACTCAAAAGGTAATTCCCTTTGTTATTTCATAATTCTTTCTCGAGCTATGCTTTTATTTTATTGATCAAATATTATACTTGTTTTTATAATCCTTTTTGTTTTAATGTAGTTTGGTAATGACCCGGTTTTCTTCCTAATATTAACAAAGGCTTACTGCTGTTAATTCTCTTCTCTATTATCACGTTTATTCAATCCATGGGTTCATCAATTTTTTGTGTTTCAATGTCCTAAACCCTGCAGGTTCTAAAGAGAATTGTGGTATTGAGTAGCTGCAAATTTTGGAGATTCTAAGGTGCTTCTCACCACCAAAGCAAATATAATAGTCCTACAAATTATGAATCACAGTTTTTCTTCTTGATTATGTAAATGTGCAGGTACATGATTCTATTTTGGTGGTTTTCTTTTAAATTTGTAGGAACCCAGTCTGTAAAATGCTGGTATGGAGATGAACCAAAGAGGAAGAGAAAAAGAAGAGTGATACAGCAGAGGAGAAATCAAAGTATTTCAGTATATTATCTCGAATCAATCAGAACTATACAAGCTTTCACTTTATATACAGTGTGCAGCAGTGAACTAATCTAACCGAGCAGTTAGAGTACAGCTCAGCAAGTAACTAACTAGCTAACTAAGGTTAAATAACTAAACTAACCGTAGTTAGTAATAACTGATCTAGTTAACCATTTAACTAACTTGTAACTCAAGTTTATAAACAATCTTAGATATAAATCTGTACAGCCCCCCTTCAAGTTGGAGTTTGGGATTGATGAAAGTCAACCAAACCCAACTTGGACACTAGAGAGTGAAACTGAGGACCAGCGATGCTTTTAGTGAAGAGATCTGCAAGCTGGTTGGTGGTGGAGATGTGGCGAGGAAACACAAAACCATACTTGTATTGGTCACGCACCAGATGACAATCAATCTCTATGTGTTTGGTGCGTTCATGAAACACTGGATTAGCAATGATATGAAGAGCAGCAGAATTGTCACACCATAAGGGAATGGGCAAAGGAACAGGATGCTGCAAATCTTTAAGGATATAGCTAATCCATTTCAATTCACAAACAGTGTTGGCAAGGCTACGATACTCAGCTTCAGCTGAGGACCTGCTGACTGTGTGTTGCTTCTTGGTCTTCAAAGAGATCAAGGAATCACCCAAAAAAATGCAATAGCCTGTAAGAGACCTGCGTGTGTCCTTGCAGGCTGCCCAATCAGCATCACAATAGCCAACAAGAGAGGAAGCAGAGGCAAAAGGGTAGAAAAGTCCCTTGGAAGGAGTTCCTTTAAGGTATCTCAAGACAGAAATAGCTCCATTCCAGTGTGCCTGGGTAGGGGAATGGAGAAACTGGCTAAGCTGCTGAACAGCATGGGTAATGTCAGGGCGAGTGAGATTGAGGTAGAGTAATCTGCCAACCAGTCTCCTATAACGTTCAGGATCAGCCAAAGGAGGACCAGCAGAGGAAAATTTCTGTCCCTTAGGCAGAGGAGTAGCCACTGACTTGGCTCCTAGAAGATCAGCATCTGCCAAAATGTCTAAGACATACTTGCGCTAGTTGACATAGGTACCAGAAGGACCACGTGCAATTTCAAGACCAAGGAAATATTTGGTAAACCCCAGATCCTTGATGGTGAAGCTGTCATGAAGAAATTGCTTAACATGTTGAACTGCAGAGTCATTGGTGCCAGTAAGCAAAACATCATCCACATAGACCAAGAGGGCTAAGAAAGTGGTTGAAGTAGTCATAGTGAAGAGGCAGTGGTCATGAGCACTCTGAGTAAAACCATAACTAAGGAGTTTGGCACAAAATTCAATGTTCCACTGCCTAGAAGCCTGTTTCAACCCATAGAGGGAACGTTTTAAGAGACAAACTTCATTATTCTTGGCTTTGGTGTAGCCTTGAGGAGGCTGCATATAGACCTCTTTATCCAGAAAACTATGTAGGAAGGCATTGTTTATGTCCAGCTGATGCAAAGGCCACTGGTGAGCAGAAACAATAGCCAAAAAAATTCGCACTGTGACAAGTTTGGCTACAGGAGAGAAACTATCCTTGTAGTGCACACCTTCAATTTGGTGATGCCCTTTAGCCACTAATCTGGCTTTGTAACAATCAATAGTGCCATCTGGGAGGTATTTGACTTTATAAACCCACTTGGAACCAATTGCTTTCTTGCCAGGGGGGAGGGAAACCAGATCCCAAGTGTGGTTAGATTCAAAGGCTTGCAATTCCTTTTCCATAACCTGAACCCACTTATCATGTTTGCTAGCATGGTAATATGTGTGTGGTTCATGGATAGCAGACACATTGGCAAGAAAAGACATGTAAGAGTTAGTGAAGAAAGGGGAATGCTGGTAGGGAAATGTGGGGGGAGTGTAAGGGAAAGTGCTGGGTGAAAAACCAGCAAGGGTAGGGGTAAGTGCAGATGGTAAATCTGAGGAAATAGTCACAGTAGAGACAAAATCTTCCAGCCATGCAGGTTTAAATTTCTGCCTAGCACTTTGGCGAGGAACATGAGTAGGAGCAAGAGGAGGTAGGGTAGGAGGGACCTGCTCATGAGCAGAAATAGGAGCATCAAGAGAGTTGGAATCTGAATCAATGTCCACAGAAGGAGGAGTAGAAATAGGAGGAAGGAAAGGTGACTGAGAAGAAGAAATAGGGTCAGAGTCAAGAAATGGAAGTGGTAGAGAAACATCATTCCCAGCAGTGGACAAAGTAGCATAAGGAAAATGAGTTTCATGAAAAACCACATCACGAGAAGTATAAATCTGGTGGGAATCAATATCATAGACCTTATAGGCCTTCTGACCTTGGACAAAACCTATAAAAATGCATTTATAAGCCCTAGCTTCAAATTTATCCTTGTGTGGTTTAGTATTAGTTGCATAACATAAACAACCAAAACATTTCAACAAAGCATAATCTGGTATCCTATTGTGCAGAGCCTCATAAGGGGTCTTCCAATCCAAAAATTTGGTAGGCAATCTATTAATAATATAGGCTGCCATAAGGAGGGAATGATCCCAAAACCTGATAGGGAGGTGAGCTTGAAACATTAAGGCTCAAGCTATTTGTAAAATGTGTTTATGTTTCCTTTCAACAACTCCATTCTGTTGGGGTGTGTAGACACAACTTTTGTGATGAACACTACCTAAGTGAGTTAAAAAAGATTGACATTCCTTGCTAGTGAACTCAGACCCATTGTCTGTCCTAATGCACTTAATTTTTCTTTGAAATTGAGTCTGTATCATTTGGAAAAAAACTTTGAGTGTCTGTAATGTCTGATGTTTATGAGTGAGCAAAAAAATCCATGTGGCTCTACTACAATCATCGACCACAGTAAGCATGTAGTGAGCACCTGTGATGGAGGATTGGCTATATGGACCCCATAAGTCAATATGTAGAAGGTCAAAAGGATAACTAGACTTAGTGTAACTAAGAGGAAAAGACAACCTATGCTGTTTGGATTTATGACAAATATCACAGGATGAAAGTAATGTGTTATCAATGCCTTTTAAAAACGAAATATGCTGTAAAGAGTGCAGAGAAGCATGGCCAAATTTGTTGTGCCACAAGGAAATCAAAGTTTTATTCAAATGATCAGAATCTATACAAGGAAGTTTGATAGAATTACATATTGAATCAGAGGAAGATGTAATTGGAATATTCTGATCATTACAAGCAAGGAATGAAGCTGTAGTAAGGAAGGAAGTTTTGTCTAAAATGTAAAGGTTTCCAACCACTGAACCAACTGCAAGAACTTCTTCAGTCTGAGGGTCCTGTAGAATGCATTTATCAGGGAAAAAAACAAATTTAATCTTAGCTGTCTTGGCTAATTTCCTTACAGAAAGAAGATTAAACTTGAAGCTTGGAATATAAAGGGCTTCAGTGAGGGTCAAGTTGGGGCTAAGGTGTATATCACCTATTTGATGAACTGTTTTAACAGATCCATCAGGGAGAAAAACTGGAGTAATTTGGGATACTGGTCGTGGTTTGTGTAACAAGGTGAGGTCAATGCACATGTGGTTTGATGCACCTGTGTCTACTATCCAAGTTCCAGGTTGCACATTGTTAGCTAACTGTAAGACAGAATGAACAGTAGGATTGGAAAGATTACCTGCATATTCTGCAAAATTCTCAACGTGTGCAAAGTTGGCATGCCCTTTCATCATTTTGGACAATTCCTGCTGTATCATTTCTGTCAAGGTTCTCTGATCATGAATTTTATCTGCATCATTCTTCATGTTGACATCCAAGGGATTATCTGCCATATTAGCCAAATGTTTGCCTCTCATTCCCTGATTTTTCTGCCCCTTGAGCTCTTTATACCAGTCCGGATAACCATGCAGTTTGAAACAGGTGTCTTTGGTATGACCACTTGTGTTGTAGTGAGCACAAGTCAGTTTGTCATATTTTTCATTCTTTTTCTCATTGTTACTGAACTTCTTGTAGTTTCCTCTTCCCATACCAGAGCCTCTTCCCACAGAGGACTTTACCATCATTGCTGAGTTATCCACTTTCCCTAGCAGGTTGAGGTGAATCTCACGTTGCTTTTCAATCCTTAAAATCATGGAATATGCCTTATTAATTGATGGCAGGGGTTCCATGACCAGAATTTGATTCCTCATGTGATCTAGATCATCACTAAGCCCCATTAGGAATTGCAACAACTTGCTAGAGTGAGCAAGATCAGAAACTTTCTTTGTCACATCACAAGTGCAATTCTTGCAGGTGCATCTTGGAATTGGCTTTACACAGTCCAATTCATCCCATAATTTCTTCAGTGCAGTGAAGTATTTAACCACTGACTGATTTCCTTGAGAAATTGTGCTAATTTCTCTTTGAATTTGGTAAATCTGTGGTCCATTAGATTCACCAAATCGTTCTTCTAATTCGGACAAGTCTCTAGCTGTTGATGCATAGAGAAATGCCTCCACTATGTCCTTTGAGATGGAATTCAGGATCCATGATCTGATCATGCAATCCACACGAATCCATTGATCAAAGTCAGTTGAACATTCTTCAGGTACTGCATACCTCCCATCGATGAATCCGAGCTTCACCTTGGCTCCTAATGCTATTTTAATCGATCTACTCCAAGACAAGTAATTGTTACCTGTCAGAGGAGTGGTAACCAGTTGCATCCCAGGATGATCCGAATTGGCCAAAGCCATGGGATCTCCATTGTAGTTCGTCGATGCCTCTCTGTGTGACGAGGCAGTTTCAGTTGGCGTAGCATTGTCAGTATCCATTGCTTCCAAATTCTGCTCTCACAATCTTCTTCGAAGTAGTCAAGCAGTCGAAGATTTACCCAAATCAAGATCGATTTGCTCTGATACCATGTAAAATGCTGGTATGGAGATGAACCAAAGAGGAAGAGAGAAAGAAGAGTGATACAGCAGAAGAGAAATCAAAGTATTTCAGTATATTATCTCGAATCAATCAGAACTATACAAGCTTTCACTTTATATACAGTGTGCAGCAGTGAACTAATCTAACCGAGCAGTTAGAGTACAGCTCAGCAAGTAACTAACTAGCTAACTAAGGTTAAATAACTAAACTAACCGTAGTTAGTAATAACTGATCTAGTTAACCATTTAACTAACTTGTAACTCAAGTTTATAAACAA
>QAOA01000370.1:268785-331986 GCA_003255065.1 Cercis canadensis
GCAGAGGAGCTTGAGACAACGACACTATGAAGTGGAGGACAGTGGTCTGAACAATGACCTTAATGCAGGAGTGCATTGAAGGATAGAGAGAAGAGACAACTGAAGGCCGAACCATCATCAAGGGAGAGTTGCGGAGGGTGCTCCAAAGGGGGTACCATGATGTGTTGCGGCAAATTAATGGAGAACTGAAGGCTAAACCATCATCAAGCGAAAATTGCGGAGGGTGCTCTAGAGGAGGTACTGTGATGTGTTATGGCAACCTATTGAGAATTTTGTACCATAAGGGCAGGGGTGTGTGAATTGCATGGACGGTTAGCCCCACTTTTCAACTGTCTTGTTTGTCAGCAGAACGTAGCGGAGAAAGATCTACGGGGCCAATGGTGCCACTTCATGCAATAATAGACCTTGCGAGAGTGGTTTCTTTACGAAGGAGGGGAAATTGATTCCGGCATTGAAGTATTGTATGGCAGATGAGGCATCCTATCATTTTGTTTTGTTCTTACTTTTGCTCGGGTTACTTGGATAAGTTGCTCGAGCCGGCTACTAGTGGGATACTTCCTGAGTTCCCATCGGATTCGAAAGGAATTCCTTAAGAGTTCTGAACCTCTGGGTTGGACAGAAGCAAGAGATTGAGTCCAACCTGCACATCAGGCCATATTTTTATTTCGGGAGTCGAAAGAAGGACACTGTGACTAATGGAGAACTTCTTTATGAAATCATTTTACAGGTTACAGGTGTTCATTCCCTACATATCGGCGGAGTTACAAAAGATGTCAACCCAAAAGTTCGTTAGTTCACCGAAATCGCAGCAGAGTTGACTGAAAGTACTTGGAAGGAAGAATGCTTACAAGGAAGGAGTTGAACCGTGGACGAAGACCTTGGAGCTTAATCTACAACCAGCAACTTGGAGGAAGATGTTACCAGAGGGAGATGTCAACCTTGTCAAGTGAAGAAGGTCGTGCGTGCAGCTAGCCCACAAGACCTAGTTTCAACCTCAGCGAGCAAACAGAGTTGTTCAACCGAGGGAGATTTTAGCCTTTCAAGTGGTGTTACCTCAGAGCATCCATAATAATTTTGGTGAAGTTGAAGATGCAAGGAGAGACAGAAGACCAGCAAGAGGAGACTAGCAGAAGTTAAAGATCTCAAGTAGCAGTTGAAGCCTCAAGCAGCATGCAAGGAGTGACACAAGTCTCATAAGAGGAGACTAGCAGAAGTTGAAGGTCTCAGGCAGCAGTCGAAGCCTCAAGCAACAGGGTCAACAAGGACGTTGACCAATCAAGTGGGGGAGAATGTCATGGTCCGCAAATGTGACAACTAGATTTTAGGCACCTAGACAACTCCGATTGATTTGAAACTTTGCAGAGAGGTAAAGAGGAGTCTAGAGAAGCCCCACACCGAATTTGAGCCTAAATGGAGCACTGAATAATCTTTGCCATTTTTGTAAAGTTTGGGGGTATTTTGGTCTTTTCACTTCACTACGCTTGTCCAGTGTGGGTGTTCAGTACATGGCCGCGTAGTTTGTGAATTTAGATGAATTTACATATCTCTTAATAGGTGTTTCAATACCCGGAACTATAAAAAGAGGCCTTATGTTAGGTGTGAAAAACGATGTATTCTCCTGCCAGGAGGAAATCCGCAAATCAAGCTCTTTAGGGGAGTGTGCTAGGTGACCTGGGGTGGGACTTGGTGCCAACATAGGGGTAGGCTTTGTGTTGCTATTTACTTCCCTTACACATTGCCAATGTATTGTATTGCACTCATTTCTATCAATAAAAGGAGTAGCCCCTATTCTTATATATTTGCCGCCTTATGTTTGCTCACTAGTGTGTGACGCTTGCTTTTGTGTGCGCGTGCCTATTGTGTTGGCTTGCTTGCTGTGTGCAATACGTGAGATGCTATAATGTGTATGCTATCATTGCCGTGCTTGCGGGAGACGCTATTGTCAAGTCTCGGGTATATTATCGGGTGCTTAGTCACTTAACATGTGTGGGTCGGAACGAATGGGAGATGTTGACTTGCTTTCTCAAAGGAGTTATGCAAGTGTCGCGCGATTTGACAAGAGTGAACCTGTTGGCCCGTGACACTTAGCTAAGCATCTGCACTGTAATTGCAATTTGTAACCACATGGGTAATCTCCATAGACCAATCTAAGAAACTTTACCAACAATAAATGCCTTTAAAAGTTATTTCTTATATATGGTAACAAGCGATTAATTAGGTGAATGTGTAAAATTCTTTTAAGTTGTCAATGGGTCATAATTTAAATCCATAGAATTAAATAGATCAATGCCTAACTTGCAGAAATTTTCATTTCCTTCAGTTGTTTGTGTCATGGTTTATTAATTTAATATTGATTCTCAATGAACCAATATTTGAGAGATTACCATGAAATTTTGATAAAGCATGGTATCTCTTTAACACATGATTTATTTTGGTAGAAACCAATTACAGTGATATAATTTAAACGGAATAATTCTGAAAGTCCCCAAATTTCTAAACTGCACACTTTTACCAATTAAATAAATAGTTTAAAATAAGAATTACATCTGCCTTAAATAATATGTTTAGCAATGAAAGTAGCTCTATTCAGTGAAAAAATAAATCAGAGATTAAAGTAACAATTGATCAATAATTCAGGGACGAAAATAATATTTTACTCTTATTATTTTTATAAATCAAATATTAATGAATTTTAAACAATATCACATATAATATATTAGTAGCTCTAAAGTAGTTGAGATACCTACAAAAAATTCAACACAAATCTATACTTAACCAAACGTTATAAATAATAATAAAATTTATTCTTATAAATTATTTTTATGATATTTAATCAAGGTAGAAAGCTTAGTAAGGTGGCTCTACCACTATACATGGGACTATCCGCTATTATAGTTTCACTTTACATGGGAGTATCCCTGCGTACATGCATACTAAAATTCTAATAGGGTAAAGAGATGGAATAACCACTAAACCAACTAAGGGTGATTGAAGCAAGACATGCATTAAGTAGAACATAATTGGGGTGGGATGGGAATAAGAACCAAAATCATTATGCTAGCTACGTTTGTGATTTTGTGATTTTGTCGTTTTGCACATTATTATGACATAGAAGGAAGCCTCTTAATGAATCACAACCATAAAATAAGGAAATGTAATTAGCAGGAAACCAAATATGGGTTAAGGAGGAACGTGTTTGGAAAATAACAAGGTTCTTTCTTTGTCAATTTTCAATTATTCTTACCAATTTTTGAAGCTTCAAGGATGTACATGTAAAGCTATACTATTTAAAAAATGCATATATGGCTAAATTGTGTTGCGTAAGATAGGAGCCAATGTTCAAGGATAAGGGGTAACATATATACAATGAGGAGTCTTTTCAGACACTTGGATTTGGATAATCTATTTAATGAATCATAGAAGTCCAAGTCAGGTGATTCATGGCACAACTGTGAAGGTTCTTTAAGTATTTGTATATAATATATAACGGATAATATTTTGTAATTTTAAGTTTCCTCTTTATTTGTTCCTTTTCCTTATTTTCTATAAATAACACGCCCATATACAATGGGTGGCGCCATTATCTTCAATTGCAAGGGCTCTCCTTATCATCTATATACTTTGAGGGTTGTGTGGAACGTTTTTCAGGTCAAAGATAAGTAGCCCCACGAAATTCTTAATTAGGTTAGCTCTTAGCATGTACTTATTATCAAATTTTAATCTATATATATGACAGTTAATTAAATTGAGTAACTTGGGAAAGACAAGCTAAAAAAACATTGCATTGAAATTGATTGTTGTCTCAACTAGAAAATCTCACCTTCAAGGATGAATTTACCACTACATGGGAAATAGAAAGGAAAAAAGGTGAATAAGTTGGATCATTGAGTTGAAAATAACGTTTTTTTTTTTTTTTTTTTTTCTCTATTCTGTCAGCTTAGGTGTGAGCTGGAATTAAGTTTTAGCCATTGTATTTTCATCTCTTTTTAGTTATTTTAAAACTTCTACGAATTTCAATTTTGCATTTGAGATTTTGAGTTACGGGTATTATGAAATGGGATATGCATTATATAGAAATAATCGTTACACGTCCTTTTCAATATAAACAAATGGAATAATGGAGTTTTGAGTAGCAGAGGATTAGGGTGAGATCACAATGGAACTAAAATCAATTTATTTACCTATAGTGTGAAGGGTTTCAGAAGAAAAGTCATATGCCACTGAAATTTTGGTATGATTAGGATTAGACCCAAGTACCTAATTGTGAAAATCCCATTACTTAATTAACAAGTAAAAAATTAAAATTTCAACAAATTTAATTAAAAAATTATTCGATTAGCATTTAAAGATAAATGGGTTGGATGAATAGGGTCTAGGTAGTTGATAATTAGAATGCAACGAGAATGAGAAACAAAAAATCAATTTTAACTTTTTACCAGGTTTGGATATGGTTTGAACAAAAAAAAAAAAATTCTATAGGATTTGAGATACCAATGACATTAGACCTAAAACCCAATACTTAAACAATGTTTTTGTATACTTTTGAACTATTCTCATTTATGGTGATTTTATATGATTACCACTACTATGTTAAATGGACAATCATATGATATAATATTCAAATATGATAAGTCTCACACTTTCCAAATAGAGGCATGCCACATTGTAAGAAATGACTAAAATATCTTTCGGTGTTATATGGTTATTTTCTTTAGTATGTGGTTATTATATTCTAATATACACAAAATAATCTTCTATGTAATTATGGAATAAGCACACAGCACCAAGGATATTTTAGTAATTTCTGACCATGTCCAAGTAGGTGCCTTCCGCACCATTTAGTCTTTTCAGTCAAGTTTTCAAACCTTGGTGTCTTTCTCCCAAAAACAAAATTTAAGACTTTAATACATTACAAAATTCTAAAGGTAAAATTATTCTTATAGTTACTTCAAGTGGAATTGCATCACTTATTAAAGTGGCTCTATCATTGTACATTGGACTATCCCCTCCTATAATTGCACTTTAAATCTATACACAATAATAATGAAAATTGGATGACATGGGTACTGTAACTAGATGCCAACTTCTCTATTATGATTAAAGATAAAAGAGTAGAATAAGTAGCGTATGGGTAATTGATAATTGTGATGGAATGAGAAAGGTGACAAAAATTAATTTTATGACTTGGTATTGGTAATTTTTTTTGGTCCACTAGATGCTACACGATAAGGGGTAACCTATACCTTCCCAAAATTTCTCCCCACGGGGCCTCAATGGAATTTAAATATGGGGAAGATGCATTTATTGAAGCTACAATAATGACAATTTCTGATGTGCTTAGGGTGATATCTCGAGCCAAACAATTCTTCTAAGAAGAAATATTCCATGGCAAACTAAAGAGACGACATTCTATTTGATTAATATTATATGACTATTTTCTCAATCAACTTTTGATCATTATAGGTGTGTAGACACTGTATTTTGTCCGGGGGTTGTTACACATTTTTCAAAAAAAAAAAGAAAAAAAATTAATTATTTTTAATTGGGAATTTTGATTTTAAGGTCTTGAATGCCTCTTTTAGCTTTTGGATCAAAGTTTTGGTTTTTGAGTATTAACTCACTTCATTTTAATATAAGTTATGGAGCCTTTTGACCTGTTTTCTTTAAATTTGAGTTTGGGCCCTTTTGACCCATTTGATTTGTTTTAAATACTTTATTTGGACATAAAAATGATAATTTTTCAGGCTTTTAGTGATTTTGGGTCAAAACCTCCTGCCATGCTAAAACCCTAGTTTGGGGCCTTTGGACCCACCCGATTTTTTATTTTTCTAATATTTTTGGTCCATATAAATTATATATGTTTGTTGGACTATCTAATTTGTTTGAGGTTTAATTTAGGGATCAACTTAGGTCCAAGGTTGAGCTCTTGGGCTCATTTTGACTTAATTTGGTCAAATTGGTCTATTAGGATTTTGTGATTTTTATTTTTAATCAAAAGAATCAAATAAATTTGTTAAAAATCTGAAAGGAGGTTAGCTAGGTGTCATAACATACCCGGAGGTTGGTATAACGCGGATGACTTAAATAAAAGAGATTTAGTTTTCGAAATGAAAACTCTGGAGTCGCCACCAATTGTATTAAAAATTTGGGGAACAATTGAAAAACCCTTTAATTTCTAAAAAAATATGTCTGCGAACCAGAGAGGGTTTGGGAGTCTAATTGTGTATAGGGAAGGTGTTAGACACCCTATAACACCCGTCTAAACGATGGTTACCTAAAATTAATTGTGCAAATTAAATCATGGCCTAATTGTATTTATTTTATCCTTAAAAGAAAAATAGGTGATTATTTAAAACAGGACTTGATTCGTCACCCTCGAATGCCTACGTACCCTAATTAGGGATCAAAGTCTGCGTAGTTCGCAATGATTCAAAATGAATTTTTATTTTTATTATTATTATTTTTTTAATTTTTCTAAATTAAAATTAAAAGGAATTCAAAATTTTCAAATAAAAAAATTGTGCTATGCATAAATCTAATCGAGTCCTAATCCTTCCACTTTGTTCTCACGCTTCTCGGTTCCCAAAGCGGCGCTTATCCTTATCTCGGGCAGATAGAAGAGCCACCCCTATGGGGGCAAGTCGCTCCTATCCCTCCCTTGACTATGGATGCTAGTCGCATAGAATTAACTAAATGAATGTAAAATGCATGATATGTAAGCCCATTTCGTGGGCCTGGTTTAGCCTAGAATAGGAAACAACTCAACAAATCAGAGGACATAAACCAGTCCATTTCATAGGCCAGGTCCAATCCATACAAAAAATAGCTTAGCACATTAAGAACAACGGACTAAATAGAACCTCAGCCAATCAACAAAAAATGAAAAATTATGAATATTTCTCAAATTGAAGATGTACATCTTATGGTTTTAAAAAGACAAGAAGCACCTAAATTGGGGCTCTATAGCTCCAGAAAAATTTAAAAGACTATATACTGTTGTAGAAAATCAACTAGCTTAACAATACAAAAAATAACAAAACTTTAAATGTAAACTGAGAATAAAATAGTCGTAAAAAAAATCTGAAAATTATATATATTTAAGCCACACATCTTATGATTCTAATGAGACTAACATCACTTAATTTGAAACTGTATAACTCTAGAAAGAAATAAAAGATTGCACACTGTCGGAGAAAACTAACAGGCTTGACAGGACAGAGAAACAGCCAACTTTAAATCAAAACCGAGAGCAAGGGAGACATAAAAAAAATATGAAAATAATATATATTGAAACTACACCTCTTGCGGTTCTAATGAGATCAATATCACTTAATTTGGAGCCGTATATCTCCAGAAATAAATAAAACATTGCACACTGTCGGAGAAAACCAACAGGCTTGACAGGACAGAGAAACAGCCAACTTTAAATCAAAACTGAGAGCAGGGGGGACATGTAAAAAATATGAAAATAATATATATTAAAACCACACATCTTACGGTTCTAATGAGACCAATATCAATTAATTTGGAACCGTATAAATCCAGAAAGAAATAAAAGATTGTACACTGCCAGAGAAAACCAAAGGCTTGACAGGACAGAGAAACATCCAACTTTAAATCAAAACTGAGAGCAGGGGGGTCATGAAAAAAATATGAAAATAATATATATTAAAACCACACATCTTACGGTTCTAATGAGACCAATATCAATTAATTTGGAACCGTATAACTCCAGAAAGAAATAAAAGATTGTACACTGCCAGAGAAAACCAAAGGCTTGACAGGACAGAGAAACAGCCAAACTTAAATCGAAACTGGGAGCAGAGGCGACATGAAAAAAATCTGAAACTAATATATATTAAAAACACACCTCTTACGGTTCTAATGAGACCAACATCAATTAATTTGGAGCCCTGAAGCTTTGTCTAGAAAAATAAAACCAACTACTGCCAGAGCTGCCTAAAAGCTGCGAAAATGAAGAAATCTTACCTTGGTTCTCTTTCTCTTTGCCCTCTCTTCTTCCTTGTTTCAGTTATGTTCTCTCTATTGCTCTTTTTCTGTGTATTGCTGTTGGTATTTGTTTTAGCCCTTGCCTCTTGCTTTTATACTACTCACCTTGCACCTAAGTCCTTCACATCTCTCTCTCTATTTGTGTTAACCTCCATCTCTTCCTCTCTTTAAAACACTTATCCCCTCTATCCCCTTTTTGGTGTTTCAATTGCACACAATCTCTAACTCTCTCTTTTGTTTTTAACTTACTCATGACTCTTACTTCCTTTTATTAAAATAAAAATAATAATAAAAATGAAACTCATGCACATGAATCCCACTAGGTCTCTTTCTCTATTTTTTTATTTTTCTAAATCATTTATCCCTCTCTCTTTTGTTTCCAACTTACTCATGTCTCTTATTTTTTCATGCACTCACATCTCTTTCTATGTCTATCTCTTCCCACACAATTAATTATATCATATGTGTATATATAATTTATTATTTGGACGAAAATAGGTGTCCACACTAGGGTTTAAAGAATATTTCCACGCATAAGTGAAATGATGTAGCCTCAATAAAGCTTCATGGAAGTTGCTTATGCAAGACAATTTTGGAAAAATTGCTAATGGGGGCTTCTTAACCTTATTTTTGCATAAAAAAAATACAAATTAGATGGGCTAAAGTGTGCAATTCGGTTATGGCATTTTGGGAAAGAATTATTGAAATTTTCACATGACAAGGCTAAAGGAAAGTGAGAGAAATGTGCAAAAGGAATATTAAAGGACCAAACTACCCTTAACTTGCTCTTCAAGTTGAGATGGCTGATTGCATTTAGGAAAAAAAAAATGAGAGTCTCATAATATGCTCTCAAGGTAAAAACAAGAAAAAAGAGAGAGAACTTGAAAAAATAGATCAAAGAGAGAAAAGTTGAGAGTTCTTGAGTTTCTTGGAGAGAAAAAAATAAGAAACCAAGAGTAGTTTGAGCTTCTTGGAGTTGGCTTCTATACCTTTGAGCAATGAATATGAGTTTTTTTTAAGAACACTAGGTAACCTTCACTATTCTCTTGATTTCTTGCCATTCTCTTGTGGGTTTTTGTTTGAATCCAGGTGAAATGTATGTTTTTTTTTTTTTTTTGTTTCCCTTTTGAATGCCTCTATTTCATTTTAATTCCATGATTTTCATTTTTATTTTTGTTGTTTTTCTCCTCTCTTGAATATCCTCTTGATATTTTGGTTTAGGGAGATTATGTTTAGTTTTTATTTTGATTGTGGTTGAGTACTTAGTTTATTGTTCTTTTGCTTGTTTTTACTATATGACATGATTTTGTTTAGAGTTGGTCTTTTTCTAGCATGATCTTGGTAGATAGTATTATGTTTTACATGTTTGCTACCCTATTATTGTTTTGGTACCATTTGTCATGTCTTGTTGGAGTGAGCATATTTCTTGTGGATTTCTTTTTTAGTATTTTTTTTTTTTTGCCTTCGTTTTCTTGAATGTGTTTTAGGGTTCTTGATTAAAAATCAAAATGATATTTAACATTTCTTGAAAACTTTATTTTTTGGTCTTAATCTCTTGACTTTTGTCATGTTTAAAATCAAATTGGTCAATTGGGATGGTAATTATCAAATTTGGTTTCTAAATGATCATTCTCGGACATGTCAATCCAACACTGGCAGTGGTTGGTCTTTTGATCATAACTTCCATTTTACAACTCCAAATGACATGGTTATTATCTTGTTAGAACCCTAAGATTTGTATCTTACATCTGTATAAATTTCATATTTTTTACATGTCTCATTTGCTCACAGTTTTAATTTAAAAATGCTTATTTTAATTGTACTGTGAAATTGTCAGTTGATTCTAGCAGTGTTCTATTTTTTTGCTATAACCTGAATTAGGGAGCTCATTTTTGTATAATTTTAGAGTCAAATTGCATTGGCATGCATTCCCATATTTCTTTATAAGTTTCCCTTGTTTTATGTTTTCTTTTTTGGCTTTGCTGTTCTATTTTTCTTTATTTTTTCTTGTGTTTGCTTACTATCATTTCTTACTTTTTAGAACCATTTGCATGCTAATTAGGAGTGTATGTTGATTGCCCTGTTTAACTAAATGTTGTTGCATTACTTTGCATGTCATTTTTATGGTTTTATTTTGACTCTTAATGACTGTCACATGTGTTTTAGTATTGTATACCTTTTCACTATAAGTTGACATGTTCATTGTTTTATCTTATCATTTATTGTGATGTGTTGTGGCTGCTCAATTGCTTATGCATATGTGACCTTTAATTTCTTATTTTAAGTCAACTAATGTGTATTCCATGTGAGAGGGAGTCACAATCTTTGGGCCATTAGCAAAACTCTAAGGCGACTCAGAGAGCTTTTGTTTATTTTAATTACATTTTTCAATTATGTCCCCCTCCCCTATTGAACGAGGACAATTGTTGTAATACTTAAAATCATACATTTGCATAGCATTTAGGAATGTGATTGTTCGCTTAGTATCCATAGGCCCCTTACTCATCAAAGGAGGGGTAGGGGTGACTTACCCCTATCACAACGTACCTGAAGGTCGCTACAACGCAGATGACGAAATAAAAAGAGATTTAGTTTTCGAAATGAAAACTTTGGAGTCGCCACCAATTGTATTAAGAAAATAGGGAACAATTGAAAAACCCTTTTTTATTTATTAAATAATAAAAAAAACATCGGTCTACGAACCAGAGAGGGTTCGGGAGTCTGTTTATGCGTGGGGAAGGTGTTAGGTACCCCACAGCATCCGTCTAAAGACGATTACCCTAAATTAGTTATGCGAATAGAATATGGCAAAAAATGTATATTTTATTTACCCTAGAATAATTAATTGATTATAAGAATATCTAACAAAAATAAGAACCCAGAATTTAAACGTGTAATGCATGAATTATCTACCGAGACCTAAATCCTTTCACCCCTTCATCGCATGAAGCGACTGTCCAGGATGGCGCTACCTTCACCTAGATCGAATAGAGAAAGACACCCCATATAAGACTGACTCGCCCTATCCTCCCATGATAAGTGAAGGGGCATGCAGATACTACGCGACACAAGTATATTTTTACATGCAATACAAATGCATGACTTTAAATATTACAAAACTTGTCTCAAAATCTAAGTATTGAGAAATTTTAAATTACATCCAAAAATAAAAAAAGAGATAAATAAAACAACATTCTTGCTCCACGCTTGCATCTGGATATATTTCGGTTAGGCCTTCCAATTTGCTTATACTCATAATTACCATGAATTATGTCTGAGGATGCCCATATATACAAAACACAAAGTAGGCAAGACTGAAAGGCTTATGGTTCTTAAGAGACAAAACTGAGAGTGAACTAGAGCCAAAACTTAGAGCGAACTAGACATGCCAAAATTCTAAAAAGTATATACATTGAAGTCACATATCCTACGGTTTTAATAAAATCAAAATTACTTAATTTGGATTTGTACAACTTCAAAAAAAATGAAAGACCAAACACTGCCAGAGATAAGGCATCAGTGTCAGTGCAACCATGAGCGGCTAAGTTCAAACTCGAACTGGCAATAAACTACACATGCAAAAATTCTAAAAATTTCACAAATTGAAGCTACACATCTTACGGTTCTAATGAAATAAGAACCACGTAAAATGGAGCTATACAACTTCAGAAAAAAAAAAAAAAAACACCGAACACTGCCAAGGATAGGGCATCGGTGTTAGTGTAACATTAGGTAGCTATGTTCAAACTCGAATTGGCAGTAAACTACACATGTAAAAAATCTAAAAATTGCATACATTGAAGCTACACATCTTACAGTTCTAATGAGATAAGAACCATGTAAAATAGAGCTGTACAACTTCAGAAACAAATGAAACACCGAACACTGCCGGGGATAGGGCATCAGTGTCAATGTAACATTAGGCGGCTATGTTCAAACTCGAACTAGCAGTAAACTACATATGCAAAAAATCTAAACATTGCACACATTAAATCTACACATCTTACGATTCTAATGAGATAAGAACCACGTAAAATGGAGCTGTACAACTTCAGAAACAAATGAAACACCAAACATTGCCAGGGATAGGGCATTAGTGTTAGTGTAACATTAAGCAGCTATATTCAAACTCGAACTGGCAGTAAATTACACATGTAAAAAATCTAAAAATTGCATAAATTGAAGCTACACATCTTATGGTTCTAATGAGATAAGAACCATGTAAAATGGAGCTGTACAATTTCAGAAACAAATGAAACACTGAACACTGCCAGGGATAGGGCATCAGTGTCAATGTAACATTAGGCAACTATGTTCAAACTCGAACTGGCAGTAAACTACACATGTAAAAAATCTAAAAATTTCACACATTGAAGCTACACATCTTATGGTTCTAATGAAATCAACATTATGCAAAACGGAGCTTTATAGCTCTAGCTAAAAATAAAAATCTAAGTACTGCCAGAGAAGAACAACAAGTTTGTCAACTCAGAAAAAAAGTCAAATTTTCTATGCAAACTGGAAATAATCTAACCATGCCAAAAATATAAAAGAAATACACATTGAATACATGCATCTTACGGTTCTAATGAGACCAATAATGCTAAAATCCGAGCTCTGTAGCTCTAAAAATAAATCAAACATTGAGTACTGCTAGAGGAGAACAACAGGTCTGACAACTTAGAAAAAAAAAAGCCAAACTTTCCATGCGAACTGGAAACAAACTAACCGTGCAAAAAATCTGAAACAAATATACATTGAAGACACGCATCTTAGGGTTCTAAAAAAAGTAAAATCTCATGAAAATGTTGTGTATATCTTGAGTTATGTATGAAACATCACAGAAAGGTCAATGCTGGGCAGAATTTAGAAATTATGCTCTAATGCAAAGTATGAATAAATCATGATGCAATACATACTCAAATAATGAATCTAAGGCACTCAATTCATGTCATAATCTCAATAGCTAAATAAAAGACATAACACATTAGAAGCAAAGTCAAATTCAAGCATAACATCACACATGCATTTTATCAAACACCTTAAAGGCACAATCAATATTCAAAATTACTTGTAAAAAGAGCCTTAAAGTCATTCTAAATCAATAAAAATACATGTGAACATGCTCTTAGGTCATATTATAATCATCCAAGAAGCTAATTTCAACTAGAAACATGCATAATCAAGCTTCTAAGCACCAAAAAATGTAGCTGCAAAATTATATACGAGTTCAAGGAATTAAGAAGTGGAAAAAAGCCATTACCCAATTGAAGCCTTCTAGTGTCAAGAATCAAACTGGATAGCCCTTCAACTTTCAAAAATCCATACAAACTCTTAGGTTCAAGCTTCAATTTCTCCCAATAGGTGCTGTCTTGCCTTATCCAAGTTGATAAAAAAGTGTGGAGGAGGTGAATAATGATCAAAATCAACTATAAAAAGTTAGAAAAATGGAATGAGGTCTTAGGAATTAAAGATTTAATGGAGAATGTGAGAAAGAGATCAAGAGGGAGAGGAGAGGAGGAGAGGAAATAATCAAAGAATGAAATGTGTTTTTCTTTTTCCTCTTCCCAATTGGCTAGGGTTCTCTTCTTGTAAAGGGAGCACAACAAAAAATGGATCTTGGGTTTAGATGCTCCACTTAGATCAAGATATTTGGGCTCAAAAAAAAAGGGCTAACACTAATAAGTAATTAGGCTTGGACAAGTTATTTTAATGAGATTGAGACTATTGGGCTTAATACTTACATCATACAAAGCATTAGCCTCTTAAAAGACATTGGATTATGCTACATGCAATTTGATTAAAGTAATTTTTTTTTATTATTCTTTTTTTTTTTACTTGTAAAAGTAAACAGAAAAATAAAAAAGGAAAAATGCATAAAAAAATTACTTAAATCAAGACTCCAAGTAAAAATTGAAAAGAATGAAAAAATAAATAATTTTATACATTTTTTTTTTTGTATTTTTCATCTAAATTAGGAAATATAGTCCGGACAAAATACAGTGTCTACAACCCCCATAGGGGTGGCTCTCCTATCCGCTCGAGGTAAGGATAAGCGCCATTTTGGACACTGAGAAGCGTAGGAACAAAGTGAAAGGATTTAGGACGTGTTTAGATTAATGCATAACATATTTACAATTAAAAAGGAAAAATGCATAAAAAAATTACTTAAATCAAGACTCCAAGTAAAAATTGAAAAGAATGAAAAAATAAATAATTTTATACATTTTTTTTTTTGTATTTTTCATCTAAATTAGGAAATATAGTCCGGACAAAATACAGTGTCTACAACCTCCATAGGGGTGGCTCTCCTATCCGCCCGAGGTAAGGATAAGCGCCATTTTGGACACTGAGAAGCGTAGGAACAAAGTGAAAGGATTTAGGACGTGTTTAGATTAATGCATAACATATTTACAATTATTCACAATTTATATTGGTTGCATGTTTATTTATTTAATTTATTTTTACGATTAAAGCAAAGAAAAATAAAATGAAATGAACATTTGTTTTGAATTTGGTTTTTGAAAATGAAATTTTCCTTTAAGCTTTTCAACCGTCTTACGAATTACGTAAACTTTTATCCCTAATTAGAGTACGTAGGCATTCGAGGGTGACGTATCAAGTCCAGATTTAAATAATCACCAATTTTTCTTTTGTTTTCATTTAGGTATAAAATAAATACAATTTGGTCATGACTTAATTTGCACAATTAATTTCAAGTAACCGTCTTTTAGACAAGTGTTGTAGGGTGCCTAACACCTTCCCTATACACAATTAGACTCCCAAACCCTCTATGGTTCATAGACCAAGTTTTGGAAAATAAAAGGGGTTTTCCAATTGTTCCCCGATTTTTAATACAATTGGTGGCTACTCCAAGTTTTCTTTTAGAAAACTAATCTTTTTTTCAAGTCCGTCATTTGCGTCATAGTGACCTTCAAGTATGTTATGACAGTTTGGCGATTCCGTTGGAGAAATTTGAGAGTCAAGCCTAAGAAGTTAGTTGTGCAAAATAGATGTGGCCTTTTTGTATTTTCTTTGCCCCTTTGTTTATTTAATTTATGTTCTTTAAATGCTTTCATTATTTACTTTATATATATATATATATATATATATATATATATATATATTGTAATTTATTTTTACCTTGCATTTGTAAGTAACTATAATATATTTTGTGTTTTTTCTTGCAGCGGATAGATGTAGGATGAGGTTCGCTTGCTTCCCCTGCACACATAAAACACTAACACTCATACCTCACACACTTTCTTTGGCTCTATACCAGAGTCACTTTTAAACTTAGGGTTAGATAGGGAGTGAGCATTATCCCAAATGGGCTAAGTACCCTTACGATCTATGCAAAGCTCCCATTTGGATTGTAACTTGTCTTTTTAACCTAAGTAAATAGAGAGGCTCTACCTTTCATCTATTCATGTCAACAAGACAGGGTCTCTGTCATCCCAATGAGAGGCAATCTATAGTATCTTGGACTTTTAAGATGTAGCACAAATCTAATAACCATGCACTTAATTTGATGGCAGATGCCCACCTTTATAGGGTAAACCTTGACCACTAAGGTAACAATCCTAAGCCTAAGGCTGGTCCATTCATAAAAGATTGGGGGAACATTTCTTTTTGTTATTTCTCTAATTATTTTCCTGCATTAAAGTAAGAGGTATGATGCCTCGCTTCTTTTTCAAATAAACCAAGTGTCCATTTTTCATTTTCTCATTTACATTTTTTACTCTTCCATTTTCCAAATAAAGAAAAGAAGGTGGAAGCCTTGTTCTTTTTTTAATTTGCCATGTCAAAGCTAGCCATATGCATTTGCACATCATTTCAACCCATGTACATCATTTTTTAAATAAAGGTCATTAGCTTTCTTCATTCGTCAATAAGGAAAAAGTCACGTTTTTTGTATATTTTTTTCTTGTCAAAGCACAAAAGATTTTGTTGTGTTCATTTGAAAATAAAAATAAAAAATCATGCATTTTTCTTGCCCATTCTCTAAATATCATTTTTTTTTAACATTCACTCTTTGTAGTTTTCATTGAAAAGTTTTGAACATAGTTTGCTCTAAAAAAAATAAGCTCAATCAAAAGTACTCTAATAAGAGGTCAATTGTACTCAGGTCAAGAACAGTGACAATCATAGAACCTGAGAATTCAGAGCAAGAAAATGACTAGAAGGTTGAAATGGCAGAGGTGAAAGCTCAATTAAGTCAATTGCTACAAGCATTTAATGAAAGTTTGAAGTTGAAAGGAGTGTTTGAAGGTCCGAATAATGCTACAGATTCGCCAATTTTTCAAGTGACTCCTCTTTTGACATTGCCTTCGAACCTTACAATTTCTTCAACTTCCCTTGCTGACCCTATTTGGGGAATGCCTCTACATTTGATAATGCCCTCAACTACTCTACCCCCTCATATCCCTGGATTGGTTCCAAACCAAGTTTTTCCTCCTATTACACCACAATCAAGCATCTCATACACTTTACCCAAACCATCTTTGTTTACCTTGATTGAGCCTTCAATGGGGATTTCATTTAATCCAAATGAGAATTAGGGTGGTGTTTACACATACACACATCCCATCACCCACTATACTTCCCATTTTAACCCTTAAGAACCCCTAGTGGCAATCCCTTTAGGGAAGGAGAAATAGGAGCAGGAAAAAGAGAAGATGAGAGTTGAGCTTATGGAGAAGAGACAATACTCTCTAGAGGAACAACTGTGTACCATGCAAGGTGTGGGGTCATATGAGTCCGTCGATTTAGAGCAGTTATGTCTTGCTATAAATGTCATTATCCCAAAGGACTTTAAGATACCTGATTTAGCAAAGTATGATGACTTCTGACCCTTATCTCCATTTGCTAGCCTACTGCACCAAAATGTCTGTATGGTCTAGAGATGAGAAATTTCTTGTCCATTTATTCTCTGAAAGCTTGCAAAGGCCTGCTTTAGATTGGTATCTCCAATTGGATAAGTCTAAGACCCAGAGTTGGAAGACATTGGCTGAAACTTTTATAAGGCAATACAAGTTCAATAGGGATAATGCACCTACTAGAGAGCAACTAAGGAGTATGCAGAAAAAGGCTAAAGAGACCTTCAAAAAATATGCTCAAAAATGGCGAGTGTTAGCTGCTCAAGTTCAACTGCCATTAAATGAAGCAGAAATGAGAACTTACTTTATCAATACCTTGGAGTCATCATATTATAGGATAATAATTGGGAACTTTTCTAATCAATTTTGCTGATTTGATTAAGACCAGAGAGAGGATCGAATTGAGGATCAACGAAGGGAAGTTGCAAGTGGTTCATTTTGAGGGAAATGGCTCTAGCCAGAAGAAAGGAGGTTTTCAAAAGAAAAAGGAAGGTAAGGTGAATTGGGTCCAGCCATTAGGGGCATGTGAGAAGGAGTCACAATCTTTGGGCCATTAGCAAAACCCTAAGGCGACTTGGAGAGCTTTTGTTTATTTTGATTACATTTTTCAATTATGTACCCCTCCCTTATTGGACAAGGACAAGTGTTGTAATACTTAAAATCATGCATTTGCATAGCATTTAGGAATGTGATTATTCGCATAGTATCCATAGGCCCCTTACTTATCAAGGGAGGGGTAGGGGTGATTTACCTCCATAGGGGTGGCTCTCCTATCCGCCCGAGGTAAAGATAAGCACTACTTTGGGAACCAAGAAGCGTGGGAACAAAGTGGAAGGATTTAGGACGCGATTAGATTCATGCATAACATATTTACAATTATTCACAATTTATATTGGTTGCATGTTTATTTATTTAGTTTATTTTTACGATTAAAGCAATGAAAAAATAAAAATAAAAATAAATGAAATGAACATTTGTTTTGAATTTGGTTTTTGAAAATGAAATTTTTCTTTAAGTTTTTGAAACGTCTTACGAACTACGCAGACTTTGATCCCTAATTAGGGTACGTAGGCATTCGAGGGTGACAAATCAAGTCTAAATTTAAATAATCACCCATTTTTCTTTTGTTTTCATTTAGGGATAAAATAAATACAATTTGGCCATGACTTAATTTGTACTATTAATTTCAGGTAACAGTCTTTTAGACGGGTGTGTTAGGGTGTCTAACACCTTCCCTACATACAATTAGACTCTTGAACCCTCTCTGGTTCATAGACCAAGTTTTGGGAAATAAAAGGGGTTTTCCAATTGTTCTCTGATTTTTAATTCAATTGGTGGCAACTCCAAGTTTTCTTTCGGAAAACTAATCTTTTTTTTCAAGTTCGTCATTTGCGTCATACCGACCTTCAGGTACGTTGTGACAAGGTATAAAAACATAAAAGTACTCATAGGAGTTTGTTCTATGTTTTATTCATATATACATCACAAAATGCATTTATGCTGCATAAATAGGGGATATGGTTTGATTCATGTATTTGAGCATGTCATATATATTTTTTTAATGTTTCATGATTTTTGTGGATTGATCTAAGTTGTTATACAATGAATCTATGCTTGATTTTTAAAAATTTCCTCTCTATAGAGTAGAGTCTGAAAATTTACTATGAATAATGGTATAAGTAGGACACGTTGAGGTATGATAGTGGATTGCACCGCTGCTGCCAGTCCATGCATCGGCACGGGAAAATCCTCTAGTCTATTATAAAAGTAGTAGGAATTCCTAAGAGGACGACACTTGGCACTCCAAATGCTTCACACGTGGCACTGCATTCAATTTTTTGAATTATTCTTGAATAAAAAATAATAGAAAATGAATTCTGTAAAATAAACCTTCTGAAATTAATTACTACCATCAATGTAATTGCAATATCTTTGACTAATTTGCTAAATAAATTACATGCTACGAATTACAATAATTGTTGATTGGAGATAATCATGTGGTTTCTTTGGGGTTAATTTGCTGATCCATACGATGTAATCAACTTCATGAAATTTTGTAGTCGACTACCTTCATCCAAAGAGTTGGTAGTCGACTATCACTTCGAAGTAATCGACTACATGTGACACTTAATTGAATTTTCTGAAATTTTTTATTTGCATTAACTCACTCATGTTATTATTTTTAAATAAAATTCAATGGCTGATCAAATTTTGAAATTGGTTGATTGATTAAATGTGATAAATGACCATAAATAGTTATTGATGTCATATAAATGCTAATTTGAGAGATTTTTTGAATTTGTAATTAAATTGAGATGAAAGTTATACAATCAGCAATTGAATGATAATTGACAATTTTAAACATTGTAATTATTTAGTTCTAATTTGTAGTTGTTTATCTTAATGCAAATTTAGGTTTATTAGTCCATATTTGGCTATAAAAGGAGATACACATGGAGTATGATTCTCTCCCTCCAGAGTTGTAACAAGCAAAGAGATAAATATAGAAGAAGTATCGAGAGAATAGGGGAGAGAAAGAAACAAGCGCAGGAGGAAGAGAGAAAGAGAGAGGCAGCAAGGGGAAGAGAAGAGGAGGGCGAAGGAGAGAGGGAGAAAGGAGGTATCGGGCATAGCTTCTTTCTTCACCATGTAAGCCATTTCTTCCATTAAAATTTTATTGTTGATCTCTACAGCTATTGTCTCCCATCTGAATTAAAACTTTTGAGGGTTCCAATCTATTGACTAGTTAGAGGGTAAGCTTAGTAGGGTGGGAATCATACCTATTTATCATGAGTTGCAGAATTTTTGTCTGAAAATATATGTATGCAAGATTAAGTTCTGCTCCGTTGGGTATTTGTGCATGTTCTGTTTTCGTTTTCAATCTTGACCGCCATTCTCCCTCATGTTCACAGTTAGATTAGGGCTTTGAAGTTTGTTGATGCTGGTGCAAAGTGAAATGCTTTTAGGCTTTTAGAAACTTAGTGGACATGTTAGAGGGACTGGGTCATTTAATTTATGATTGAATATTTGTGATTAAATTGTTACTTTTGGGTTTCTTAGTTTTGTTCAAAGTGGGTATTGTTTATTTTCATTTAAATAATGGTTACTGGGCAAAATTTGCTACTATTGAACACTGGGCGTTGGCACCATAGTGTGCCTTCTGCCAACTGGATGCTTCATGTTAAGTTTTCGATTTTATTTCTTAGTGGTATATGCTGCTTGTTATTTTTAAATCTCATTCTGGCTATGTTCTTGATTGCAAGGTCCTTGAAAAAATCAGTATGACATTGCAAATGGGTATGTGTGTTTCTTGAAGGTATTAATTGGAACTTTATAAGAGCTTTGTAAAGTGATGGCAACAAAAAGGATTTCTCATAGATTATGGAGAACTTTTCCAACTTCCTCTTCTCGCTTCTTAGTCAAAACACTTTAATTTAACTTTGATGAGAAGTGTTTTACAGTTAACATAAATCTATATTAAATGGGGTATGAGACTGCTAATTTATTTGATTCCAGTGAAAAGTATTTTATGACTGCATACCCTTTTATATAAAATCCCCTTTGTATAATTGCTTTTGCAAAAACAATAAACACAAGGATGACTAGAGTTTGCTGGCTACTGTGATGTTACTGTAGGGCCTTGTTATGTTCAATCAGTTATTTATGTTTGCATTGAAAGGTGACTGTTAAGCACTAATGTTCCATTCATCAGAATATCATTAGTTATATCTAATCTGTGTATTTTTTTTAAAATCGTATCAAGCATAAATATGCTAAATTGTGGCAGGTTTATTAATTCTTGCCTATAGGCTGTGGTAGCTTATTATGTTAGGGAAGGTTCTTGTATTTGCTTCTGGAAATATTGGTCAAAGCAAGACATACCCGTTTCTCTTGCTTTTTCTAGATTATATGATTATATGATAAAGTAAATATGTGCATGGGTTAGTTCCTTGCTTATGATTATCTGTTGTGAAACTCTTAGCAATCTTGTGAAGTAGGAAAAAGAAAGGATTGGGGAATGGTTACTTGAATTTAAGGGTATTAGTCAACTAATTAAGTTCTCTTAAACTTTAAGGTTAATGAAGTTATTAGTTACCTACGTCTTACTTTGAAAATTTCATGTGAACTAATCACATGATTATATGATGACTTCGGAAATAGGAAATTTCGTCAAGAGGACACAAACTGATACCAAGAGAAAGGAATTTAGTGCTGTAACAATTTCAGGTAGCTAGTCTTTTATTAAACTTTGTTTAATTTCTTTTGACAGTGCATGCTCTATGTAACCACTATATGTGGTGTTTGTTATTGTAATTGAGTGCTATGAGATGATTACTATGAGATGACTTATGAGATGACTAAAGACTTGGAACTAGTTCTTTTATGTGTGATGGCCATCGGGGTATTGAAGCTGCCCCATAACTAGAAGAAACTAAGGGTAAGTTGATGCTACCCTATGCCATGAGGAAGATGGGGTAAGTTGTGGCTGCCCCAGGGGTAAGTTGATATAGCCCCAAAGTGAAAAAAAAAAAAATGAGAACGTTATGATATGTGTTGTGCTTATGTTTCTGACTATGTGGTCATGTTTGTTTTGTTTTCTTGGAATATCCTTACATGGTTTAAGATTGTACTCTTAGAGAATGAGGTTTATATGCTCAATTGGAGGTTGATTATGTGTAGGGAAGGTATTAGCACCCTACAATGTCCATTCTTAGAACGGTTACCTATTTAATCAGTTCTTATCTATTCTAAATGAATTAAATTGGTCCTAATATTATGTATTAAAATAAAGTAGTGCTTTGTTAGGTCTCGACAATCCTTCTAGAAAAGACCTAAAGGATGCCTCAAGACTATTAGGTAGAGTTTGTGATTGTCATTACAATCCTCTCCTAATCTATTATGTCATAGACAATTTTAATATTTTTTATTATCTGAGTAATAACTACGAAATGAAATTTATTATGTATGTTAAAAAATGATTTTGAGATTTGTGGTAAAAGATTTTTATCGGAGGTATTCCTTTAAGTCTACCAGTACACTTGGAAAGACTAAAAGTGATGCTCCTCACCTCCGGAATGTCAAGAAATTGTCGTCATCACAATTATCCTCAATTATTCTCTTGTCGGTACTTTTAATCCACACTTTAATAAAAATATGATATTATGCATAGATAATATTTTTTTAGAGAATTATGCATAAAAACGATTTTTATCAGGAATTAGCCTCAAGCTCTACCAGTACCTTTGGCAAAACTAGAGAAACTCTTTTACCTCTAGAATGTCAAAATATCACCATCATTATGACTAATTTTGATTATTCTTTTGTCGGTAATCTTATTCTAACACAGGTGAAAATAATGATAAAATGTAATGAGATGAATTACAATGTAGTAAATAAATGCTAGAAAGACAGTAATTGAAAAGATAAAAGCGATATTGGGAATTTCATTAGTCTTACCAGTACCTTTAGAATAACCAAGAAATTTGTCCCTCATCTCAGGAATATTAGGAAAAATTATCAACACAATTATTCACTAACGTAATCCATTTTCGGGCTTTAATTTTATTTTATTCACAAAGTAAAATGAGAATAATCATAACAACATAATGCATAGGGTAAATAAAAATAATTAAAAGCATAAAATAATAATAATGGTGATAATAATAATTAAACTTACTCACTAAACCAATAATTAATCTACACATTATTAATGAACCTTTCATCAAATGAAGCCTTAAAAAAAGATTAACACTAATACTAAGCCCAACCTAAATAGTATTAAGGCAAAAGGCTAAAGAAATAAAAGGAAAAGTTGGGCCAAAAGCCCATCTCGTAGGTCTTGTCCATCAAGCCCAAAATGGCATCAAGAAAGGAAAAAAAAAAATGGATCCAATCATAAAAAACAAAGGCTCAAACCATAAATAAACCCACTAACCAAATGAAATAGACCATGTTCAGAGGCCCAGCAAACAAATGGCTCAAATACATAACCAAAAGCATATCAGCCCCAACAAATTAAAAAGAAAGACAAATCAACCCAGCAAAACTTGGGCCCAATCCAAGAAAGAAATCAGAACACCCTACACAAGTAGTGCTCAGCCCAGCAACTTAATTGGCCCAAATACCAAATCAGATTTTAGACAAAGATAAAAGAAAGACATGGACCAGCCCATAGACATAACAAATGAAGTAGTAATTGTAGTAAACTAAAAATAAAATGGGCCAGTCCAATACTCAAATAACAAAAGGGTCCAGCAAAATAAATGAAAGGAGAAGCTAAAATAGCTAGTAGATCAGCCCATTTCGAAAAAGGAAAGAAAATAACACTACACCTAACATTTTGGGTCTGATCCAACAGAAGAAATAAAACCCATTAACCTCCCTAAACCTAAACGAAAATATGAACTAAACCCATAACAAAAACAATGACAAAACAACATAAAACTCAATCAAAAACTAAACCAACATATATATACACAAAAGGAAATTACAAATGAAAATAAAAGAGAGGTTCAGCAACCCAAATGACTAGCATTCATAGAAAGAAAAGAAAAAGCAGAGAGGGAAGGAGAGGAAGAGGGGAGACGCACAGAGGGCAAAGTGCAGCAAGCATGAATTTTCTCTCAAATCCAAGGGGAGAAGGCATGGTTTTTGTCTCTATTTCTCATCCATTGGTGGCTAAGGTAAGGATTTCTCTTTCAATCTCTCAAAAATTTCTCTCTTTCCTTCTCTTGAAAATTGTTTCTCTCTCTAAAAATCTCTTTCTCTTTCTAAAAATCTCTACTCTAACTCGGTTTTTCTCTTTAAAATTGGCTTCTATTGTGCTTTATCTATGATTCCAAGCATGAATCCTAATTAAAGAAATTTCTAAGTCCCATTCTATGAAAAATGGTGGATTTTGGGGGATTCGGATTATAATTTATAAATGGAGCTAATTCTCTCTTTTCTTTCTCTGGTACCTCAGTCTTACTAATCATTTGCCGCTATTTGTATAAGAAAAAGGAAGGGAAGGGGTGGAGGCACCACCGCCGGCGGCACTGTTGAGTGGGCCGGTCACTCACTAGTGGGCCCATGAACCATTAAAAATAAGAAAAAGCATATAAAAGAAAGAGTGAACGGGTAAGAGAAAAATAGAACTTGTGAGAGTGAGAGAAATAGAACCCGAGGGAGAGAAGAAAGAAACAGAGCATCGACGACATGAAGGGGGAGAGGGCTTGCCATTTCAGTCAGAGATTTGGAGGAGCAAATGTCTTCTGTTTAAGTTGAAATTTCAGTATGTTGTTCTTGGCTGTTTGAGCTACACTATGGTGTAAGAAATTTGTAGCATCTCTTCCTTGTTGTTGCTAGAGCTGTTATACCCCTTTGTGGGTTTTATTGTTGTTATCCACCATTGTTGGTGAGTATTTTGCTGTTGTTAATCCCTAGCTTGCTAGGAGAACTAAATATTGGTGTACCCATTATTGGAGAATAATGGAGATATTTTACTGGACTTGGTCCCGTGGTTTTTCTCTCTCATTAGGGGTTTTTCCCGTTAAAAATCCTGGTGTCTGCTGGTTTATATTTTTCCTCTAATGTGTTGATCATTGTTAGTGCTATTATTTGTTGACTGAAAATTATTTGGAGCCAAGTCTATTTTATTTTACACTGTGGTGGAGAAAAAGAACTATTTTATTGCTTCCATTGTGAAAACACACTATGTGTGGGTAATCTTTTTTTTCCAACAACTGGTATCAGAGCTGGTTGGTGTGGTATCTGTGTTGAGCTAAAAAAAATGGAAACCAACACAAGTAAAATGATCAACTTGAATGGCTCCAATTATACTATTTGGAGAGGAAAAATGGAGGATTTACTCTATGTAAAGAAATTTCATGAACCTATGTTTTCTACTGAAAAACCTAAAAATATAACAGATGATGAGTGAAACTTACTGCATAGACAGGTGTGTGGCTATATTAGACAGTGGATTGATGATAATGTCTGGAATCATATAGCATGAGAGATTCATGCCAGAACTCTGTGGAGCAGGCTTAAACAATTGTATGCCAAAAAGACTGGAAATAGTAGGATGTATTTGATCAAGCAGTTGTTATCCTTGAAATATCAAGAAGGGTCTCTAGTTGCAGATCACATGAATAATTTTCAGGGAGTTATGAACCAACTTGCTAATATGAGAGTAAAGTTTGAAGATGATATTCAGGGATTGTTACTCCTGGGCTCATTGCTAGATTCATGGGAAACCTTCAGGACCTCCTTATGTAATTCTGTTCTTAATGGTATAGTGCCCTTAGAGCTTGCCAAGAGTAGCATCTGAATGAAGAGATGGGAAGAAAATCAGTAGGGTCCTCATCACAGTCAGAAGCCCTGGTTAGTGAATCAAGGGGGAAAAACCAAACCAGAGACTCCCAGAAAGGCGAGAGACGCAGCAAGTCTAGGGGGAAGTGAAAGTCTCGAAAGAACATCAAGTATTTCCATTGCAACAAAATGGGTCATATGAAAAAGGATTGCAGATTGTTAAAGCGTGAGAAATCAAAGGAAATAGGTGAAGATAAGAAAGAAGAAAAAGATACAGCTGCAGTTGCATTTGATGGTGATGTAGTTGTTGCTAGAGCATGGGATAACCTTACATGCTAGGACACTAGTTGGATAGTAGACTCTGGTGCCTCATTCCATGTGACTCGAGACTTAGAGTCTTTCTCATCCTATACTGCAGGAGAGTTTGGTAGTGTGAGGGTGGGAGACCATGGGGTATGTAAAGTTGCTGGTATGGGAGATGTTTGATTAAAGAAAAGCATTGGATGCAAGCTGCATTTGAAGAATGTTAGATATGTTCCAGATTTTTGCCTCAAAGTAATCTTAGTTAAAGCACTTGATGAAGATGGCCATGAAATTACATTTGGTGGTGAAAATTGAAAAATCACCTAGGGGTCTCTTGTGGTTGCAAGAGGGCAGAATATAGACATTCTTTATCGCATGTCAGCAGAGTTGATAGCAGCTGAGGTGAATGCAATAGAGGATTGTTCTATGGAGCTATGACATATGCGTCTTGGCCACTTGAGTGAAAAGGGACTCAATACTCTTGCTAGGCAGAAATTGCTCTCCATTGAAGGTAATTCTTTAAAATCATGCACTTATTATCTTGTTGGTAAGCAACACAGAGTCTCATTTCATAGTTCTTCACATAGGAGGTCACATATTCTTGGTTTAGTCCACACTGATGTTTGCATTATGGATTCTAGAACACTTGGTGGCTGTTTATATTTTGTCACTTTTATTGATGATCATTCTAGAAAAGTGTGGGTGTTTGCCTTGAAATCTAAAGACCAGATGCTCGATGTCTCAAACACTTTCATGCAAGTGTTGAAAGGGAGACAGGCCAAAAACTAAAATGTGTTAGAGCAGATAATGGTGGTGAATACAGGGGTCCATTTGAGTGGTATTGCAAGGATCATGACATCAAGCTTGAGAAAACAGTTACAAAGACTCCACAACAAAATGTGGTTGCAGAGAGAATGAACAGAACCATTACAGAAAGAATCAGATGTATGCTCTCCCATGCAAAACTTCCTAAAGCCTTTTGGGGTGAAGCAATGAGAACTACAATGGATTTAATCAATCTTTCTCCTTCAATTCCTCTTAATGGTGACATTCTTGAAAGGGTTTGGAAAGGGAAAGATGTTTCATATAAACACTTGAGAGTATTTAGCTACAGGGCATTTGTTCATATTCCAAGAGATGAAAGATCCAAGCTTGATGGGAAAACGAAGCAGTGCATCTTCCTGGGCTATGGTAATGAAGAGTTTGGTTACAGATTGTGGGATCCGGTTGGCAAGAAAATTGTCAAAAGCCGAGATGTTATTTTCTTTGAAGACCAAACTAAAGAAGACATTGAAAAAGAAGACATGCCAAAGCCAGTAGCCAGAAATGACAGTGTATTTGAACCAGAACTTCCTGCTAGGGGTGCTAATGATAGGGAAGATGCAGATGAAGATGGTAAGAACATAGAAAATGAACTTGTACCACATGATGATGTTGATGCGCCAGCTGAGCGAGTTCCACCAGAACCAGTACCACTAATTGAGCTTGAATTAAGAAGATCCACTACACAACCTCATCCCTCACAAAGATATCTTCCACATGAGTATGTATTGTTGACAGATGAGGGGGAGCCAAAGAGGTATGAAGAGGCTTTAACACATGAGCACAAAGAAAAGTGGTTGAGAGCCATGCAAGAAGAGATGAAATCCTTGCAGGAGAACAACACATTTGACTTAGTAAAACTACCACAGGGAAAGAAAGCACTCAAGAACAAATGGGTGTTCAAGGTAAAGACATAGGAGAATAGCTCATAGCCAAGGTCCAAGGCAAGGTTGGTTGTGAAAGGTTTCAATCAGAAGAAGGGAATTGACTTTGAAGAGATTTTTGCACCAGTGGTCAAGATGTCTTCAATCCGAGTTGTGCTAGGGCTAGCAGCTAGCTTGAACTTGGAGATTGAGCAACTTGATGTGAAGACGACATTTCTTCATGGTGATTTTGAGGAAGAAATACACATGGAACAACCTGAAGGGTTTGCAGCAAAAGGTGAAGAAGATCTTGTCTGCAGGTTGAAAAAGAGCTTGTATGGCCTAAAACAAGCACCCAGGCAATAGTATAAGAAATTTGACTCTTTCATAGTTGGTCATGGGTACAACAAAACTTCCTCTGATCATTGTGTATTTGTGAAAAAATTTCTAAATGGTGAATTTATTATCTTCTTGTTGTATGTGGATGACATGTTGATTGTTGGTCATGACACAAAGAAGATTGAAGATCTTAAAAGAGACTTGAGCAGGTTCTTTGCTATGAAGCATTTGGGTACTGCAAAGCAAATCCTTGGCATGAGAATCATCCGCGATAGGAAGATTGGAAAGTTGTGGTTGTCCCAACAAAAGTACATTGAGAAGGTATTAAAGAGGTTTAACATGAGCAATGCCAAACCGGTTACTACTCCACTCGCAAGTCACTTTAAGTTGAGCAGGGAGTAGTGTTCGACAAGTACAAAAGAGAAAGAAGAAATGAAGAAGGTTCCTTATGCATCTGCCGTTGGTAGTTTGATGTATGCCATGGTATGCATAAGGCTAGATATTGCTCATGCAATTGGCGTAGTTAGCCGATTTCTTTCTAATCTTGGTAAAGAACACTGGCAAGCAGTGAAATGGATACTCAAATATCTCAAGGGTACTTCTAGATTCTGTTTATGCTTTGGTACTGGAAAACTTATGTTGGATGGTTACACAGATGCTGATATGGCTGGTGATGTGGACTCTAGAAAGTCTACTTCTGGGTATATGATGACTTTTGCAGGGGGAGCTGTGTCATGGCAATCTAAGCTAAAGAAGTGTGTTGCATTGTTTACCATAGAGGCTGAATATATTGCTATTACTGAAGCAGGGAAAGAGCTCTTGTTGATGAAAAGGTTCCTACAAGAATTGAATCTCAACCAAGAGAAGTATGTGTTGCATAGTGATAGTCAAAGTGCTATCCATCTTAGCAAGAATTTGACCTTTCATTCAAGGTCAAAGCACATTGAAGTGCGGTATCATTGGATTAGAGAAGTGCTGGAGAGGAAGCAATTCTCACTTGAGAAAATCTATACTAATGAAAATGGTTCAGACATGATGACTAAGACCTTACCCACGGAGAAGTTTGCTACTTGCAGGTTGAAAGCGGGTTTGGTCGAGAATGGTCCCCCTAGTTCGTGAAGGGGAGAATTGTTGAGTGGGTCGGTCACTCACTAGTGGGCCCATGAACCATTAAAAATAAGAAAAAGCATATAAAAGAAAGAGTGAACAGGTGAGAGAAAAATAGAACCAGTGAGAGTGAAAGAAATAGAGCCCGAGGGAGAGAAAAAAGAAACAGAGCAGCAACGACGTGAAGGAGGAGAGGGCTTGCCATTTCAGTCAGAGATTTGGAGGAGCAAATGTCTTCTGTTTGAGTTGAAATTTCAATATGTTGTTCCTGGTTGTGTGAGCTACACTATGGTGTAAGAAATTTGTAGCATTTCCTCCTTGTTGTTGCTATAGTTGTTATACCCATTTGTGGGTTTTATTGTTGTTATCCACCATTGTTGGTGAGTATTTTGCGGTTGTTAATCCCTAGCTTGCTTGGAGAACTGAATATTGGTGTACCAATTATTGGAGAATAGTGGAGATATTTTACTGGACTTGGTCCTGTAGTTTTTCCCTCTCATTGGGGGTTTTCCATATTAAAAATCTTGGTGTCGATTGGTTTATATTTTTCCTTTGATGTGTTGATCATTGTTAGTGCTGTTATTTGTTGACTAGAAATTATTTGGAGCCAAGTCTATTTTATTTTACACTGTGGTGGAGAAAAAGAACTGTTTTATTGCTTCCATTGTGAAAACACACTGTGTGTGGGTAATCTCTTTTTCCCAGCAAGCACCACCCTTCCTTCCTTCGGAAATGAAAACGGAGAAAGCAAGAGATTTGAAATTTAAAGTTAATCCATATACCCAAAAAATTGAGAAACTAAACAGAAAATGATAATATGTAACTGTGAGTGAGTATGAAGTGTGTATACCGTAAATGCTCCGTGTGAGTGCAGCAAGTGGAAATTTAATACAAAGAATGAGCAATGAGAAAATGTTAGTACCTTAATCAGTAAAAATATTTCTCTTTCTTATGCTACAAATTTTCTCAGTATCCCTCTCAGTATGCTTTGTTATCTCTGGACTTCTCATTTGTTATTGTGTATTTCTCTCTTTTGTATCTTCGTACTTCTCTCTTAGTATCCTAGTGTATGTGTTCAACTCTACCTGGGGAGACCCATTTTATAGCCATAACTGAGATTAATTTCTCATACATGCTAAACTCTTCTTCTCCCATTTGCAAGTTGTATAGCCAAATGAGGCACTGGTGGCTTGGTAATCAAAGCGTGGTGTCATCCTGCAGGGCAACGAAGCTAGTTGGCAGAAAATGCCAAAGGTTGCTCCTACTGCATTTTAATCTCTTTTGTCATTTTTTGGACAATATCTTTTACTTTGAAAAAAATAGGAAATACATTCTATAACCCATTTTATTTGTATTTATCCTTTCTGCTTTTGTTTTGTTTTGTTTTTTTGTTGTTGTTGTTGTTGTTGTTGTTGTTGTAATATATGGGACATTTGAATAAAAAAAAATAAAAAAAAACCAATATACTTATAAGTGCAAATTTAGGTATCAACAATACTCTAATTCCTTTATGTACTATTCCATCAGCAAATTGTACTGCTTTAAATTATAGAACTATGAAAAAATTTCTTGCCTATGATTCTCAGAGAGAAATCTCTTCTTTAATTCCCATTTGATCTTCTCCCAAGTACGAATAGGCCTCCTCCCTTCTCTATTCCTTTCTCTCTTCAAGGTTTCCCACCAAAGTGAAGCATAACCCTTCCATTTGATGGCCACCAATTTCATCTTCCTTTTCTTTGGATACTCCTTAAAATCAAATATTTTTTCCACCATATAGAACCAATCTAAGAAAACATCATCCTACATTTTGCCATCAAATTCTGGGACTTCAATATTCACATCCCCTTCATGTGCTCATGGCGGCCTTCTTTGCCTTTGGATATTGTGATCTTCATCACTTGAATCAACATGAATGCCAAAAGGATTTTCATCTTCCACCTCCTAGATGCTTCATGCTGGTTTCTTCTATGTTGGGAGTTATTTTGTTGTTGTTCTAATTGCCTTTGCAGTATCTCCACCGTTCTTCTTAGTTCTGCAACCTCCACGTCATGATCATAGTCATTCATGCCTTGAAAAACTGGAGGAATAGGATCTTCACGCCTTACCATGATGCCAAACAAGAGCTTGAAGTGTTAATTCTAGGGATAACACGAACTAGGTGCTCTGATACCAAATGATACCATTTTAGGAAGTAAAACATTAAGGTAATGCTGCAAACTCACCACTTTAAGGACAATAATTGACCACCTTAAAGATAAGAGTTCAAATTAGGTTCACCAAGTTGTTAACAAATCTTTAGGAGCTATGATTAGGAGTTTGGTGAAGAATAATGTTAGAGAGTGGGAGAGCTTGCTGCCTCATGTTGAGTTTTCTTACAACCATTCAACAAGTCAAACTATTGGTTGTTCCCCTTTTGAAACAGTTATCCTATTGACCCTTTGGATTTATCTCCCATCCATATTGATAATCATTTTAGTGGGGAAGCTGATGAAAGAGCTAAGTTCATTAAAAAAGTTCATTAGCAAGTGAGGAGCACGATTTGAAGCAAACTAAAAAGTACAAAAGGCAAGCTGACAAGCATAGAAGAGAGTTGTATTTAATGAAGGAGATTTGGTATGGATTCATCCAATAAAAGAAAGATTTCCTAACATGAAGTATCCTAAACTTCAACCTAGAGCTGATGGTCCATTCAAAATTGTTAAGACGATTAATGACAATGCCTACAAGGTGGAGCTTCCTGGTGATTATAGAGTTTCAGCTACTTTCAATGTTTCAGTTCTATCTCCATATCATGCCAATGAGCCACTAAACTTGAGGACGAGCCTTTTTCAACCAGGGGAGAATGATGCATGTGAGCAGCCCAATGTGAGCCCACTAGAAGATCTAATTAAGCCCAGTATGAATTCAGCCTAATTCGGTTTATTAGTCCATTAAATAGTTAAAGCTCAAAAGTTCTCACTTGACCAGCCCATTAGTTGGGTTAATCATTCAACCAACTATTTAGTTAGTTAAATACAATGAATCTAATCATTATTTATTTTCAATGTCTATTTCATTTGGAAATTGTAGGCATTAAAGCTAGTCACTATTAGTTATTAGTGCATTTTATTGGAAGTTGTAAGTTGCATTTAATAGCCTATTTTCCTATTATTGGAGAGTTGTTACAAGATTAAGTTTTCAGTTTTCAGATTTATGAAACAGATTTAAGATTATTAAAATTTAAAAGACCTTTGTGGTTGTTTCTTTCAAAGTTTTGTATCTCTTGGTGGACTCCTTGAGTTGTGAACTTGATTTAAACTCTTATCTTCAAAGAGGTGAGTTCTTATCCTTAAAGTGGTGAGTTTGTAGCATTACCTTACTGTTTTACTTACTAAAACTCTATCAATTGTGGCTCCAATTCTTCTCTTGGGTCCTTTTTTGTTTTTTTCTCTTTCTTTGTTGTCTCATCACTCATCATATGTGCTATAATACTTAGAATCCTTTTTTCGTTTTCTTCCACTCAATTCTCAAATGATGGTTTTGGATGCTTGACTTAAGAAAGTTTAAGTCGTCCCACTTATTCCAATCTTAGGCTGAAATGACTTAATAATAATAATAAGAGCAAGTTAATATTAAGTGGTGAGTTTGTAGCATTACCTTACTGTTTTACTTACTAAAACTGTATCAATTGTGGCTCCAATTCTTCTCTTGGGTCCTTTTTTGTTTTTTCTCTTTCTTTGTTGTCTCATCACTCATCATATGTGCTATAATACTTAGAATCCTTTTTTCGTTTTCTTCCACTCAATTCTCAAATGATGGTTTTGGATGCTTGACTTAAGAAAGTTTAAGTCGTCCCACTTATTCCAATCTTAGGCTGAAATGACTTAATAATAATAATAAGAGCAAGTTAATATTAAGTCAAGGACTGGTTTGGGAAAGGCAGCTATGTTGTTGTTGCATATGCAGTTGATACTCACACTGAAGATGGTAGCTTTTAAGAAGATGAATGATGTCTTTGAGCATGTTTCTTATGTCACACATATTCTACAAGATTCAAAGCTCGTTTATCCGCTCAGACATCCGGATATTGTACAAATAAGCATATAATGCTTCTTTCACGTCGAAAAGGGAAACAAAGACTTCAATATTGTAATTTTGAATCTTAATTTCACAATTACGGCACTTTTAAAACTATTTCTCTCACTACAGCAATTTTTTTTTTTAATAATTTCTCTATTACGAAAAAGCAGTATTAACATTTTAAATGTCAACACTAAACAGTGTTTGCATAGAGAAGAAAATTATGACAGTCAACTTTGGGAAATGAGATGGAGTGGTGAGAGATGACATATGAAATGTCGCCACTCCATGACGCCTTGACTAAACATAAATAATATTAAAAAATAAAAGCTGCCATATTGAAGGAAATATTTTCAAGGACAAAACTTAGGTAAAATTTCATAAGTGCTAGTGGTGCTGTTCTCCTATTAAAATATTACATGTGTACTAATTTTACAATTCAATACCACTTCATCTCTCGTTTATTATTTCTCAAAATATCACATTGACCCCAACTCTTAATTTCTCTCTCTCTCCCACCTACCACTGCGTCCCTCCTTCATTCTGCAACAATGGCTGCCAATAAAAGCGGTACAGTAAAGAGCTCTGTTTCTCACAGGAGTTATTTTCACCTTTCCGACTGCCAGTTATCTTCCAGTGACGAAGAAAATTATGAGTTGTCAAGAATGGCCTCCTTTTGTTGGTGGAGGTCCGATGCAAAATTTGATGAATGTGTTAAGCTCAAGCTTGACCTGCCCAATGTTTCAAGTCTCACTCCTAAGCTTAGACTGCTCAGAGAATTGGAAAGGCTGGCTTTAGTTGCAGCTGAAGGGCTTAACCAAATAAGGGGAATCCTTAGGGAAAGAAAGAAGCTTCAGAAAGCAATGAAGAGAGAGAGAGTACCCGGGGATTGGGAAACTGGAGAGCTCAAGGCTCTAAATATTAAGGAGGAAAAGGAAGGTATGAAGAACCCAGAAAGTGACAGTGATTCAATAAAATAAAATTTCTTTCTTTTATTGCCATTTTTTTTTTCCCAAATCGTTTTGTATTTTGAAGTGGCTGAAAACGGTGGAGAAAGGAACAATGTCATGTGGCCTTACAGGAAGGAAGTTGGTATGGATTTTAAAGTATTTGCAGAAACAAAATTACTGTTTGCCGACTTTTATTTAGTATTTAATTTAATGAAGACTGGGCATAAAACAGAGACTCTTTACTGTATCGATTTTGTTGGCAGCCATTGTTGTAGAAGGAAGGAGGGACATAGTGGTGAGTGGGAAAGAGAGAGAAATTAGGAGTTAGGGTCAATGTGGTATTTTCAAAAATATTAAGAGAGAGATGAGATAGTGCTGAGTTGTAAAATTAATACACATGTAATGTTTTAATAAAGAGTGAAACCCCTTTTTGGTCCCTGAAAAATTTAACAATTGACAAGTTAGTCCTCAAAAAATGTTCGCTGACAGTTTTGTTCTCGAATTATAGTTCCGTACGAAAAATTAGTCATTGAATTATGTTCGCTGACAATTTCGTCATCGAATTATGGTTCCGTACAACAAATTAGTCCTCAATTAAGGACTAAACTGAGGACTAATTTGTCGTACGGAACCATAATTAGAGGACGAAATTGTCAGCGAACATAATTCAAGGACTAATTTTTCGTACGGAACTATAATTCAAGGACGAAATTGTCAGCAAACATTTTTTGGGGACTAACTTGTTAATTGCTGAATTTTTCAGGGACTAGAAAGAGGTTTAACTCTTTAATAAAAAAACAACACCACCAGCACCTATGAAATTTTACCTAAGTTTTGTCCTATTTTCAAATGTATCGTATTCATGGAATTAAGTTCCTAAACTATAATATTGAAGGAATTTATCCAGAATTTATAGACATTTTTGTGATTTCATGAAGCTAGAGCAAACAATTACCAAATTCCCAGACATTACCAGCTCCATTAAGTTCTAAACATATACATTCAGAATTTTAAGTTTTAAATCTTGCATAATGTGCTACAAAATATTAATACAGTTGTACCATTGTGAGAGGTTGTTAATGCATTTATTAAAGATTACCAACACATTTCCATTAAAAAAAAAAAAAAGAAGAAGCAAAGATTACTAGTATACTGTTTTTTTTAAAAAATATTTTTTTATTTGAAGGTACCCAACTATAGTATATCCCTTTACAAATTAAAATCTCACTCTACCTATTTCTAAAGAAATTTGAACGCAAAATCTTTATAGTTGGAATGCTAGACAGAACTGGGCTCAGTGATGCCCAACAGTCCCACAATGATCACGACTAGTATAAGAAATGTTACAAGGAGTCGCATCAAAGCAATTTTTTCTAAAAGCTTACGCGGTTTTGGATTTTTATTTCTTTCCAAATTAAAAGGCCAATGTTTTTTTGACCCCGAGGACCAAAGTCATCAATAAGTAGATCTATGTACTGTTCCTGACCATTTAGATCATGGAGTGTGGAATACGTACGGTGACCAAAACTTTTCTAAGTCAAGCATTCCACATTTGAGAATTGAAGTGAAGGAAACGGATTTGGATCCAGTCATGTCACTTGAGTCATGTTGCTCAGATCTAAGCCGTCCATTTCATTAAAGCTCATTTCAACCATTAAATATTAATGTGTTTTAATGGTTGAAATGACCTTAAATGGAATAGACGACTTAGATTTAAGCAACATGACTCAAGTTAACATGACTAGATCTATTCTCGAAGGAAACGCATAAGAATTTAAAGTATTATACTAGCTAGTCGCCATAAAAGAAGAAAAAGAAAATTTGGCACAAATGACGAAACAAACAACAGAAAAGAAAGAGACCCAAGAGAGTGACTCCCCAAGCAATAAATAAGAGATTAAAAGAGACGAATAAGACTTATTTATGTCTTTCATTTCATACAACCTTGCAGCCTTCTCTTCCTCAACCAAATGAACCCCTCTAGATCAGCTTCCATGTTTTTTGCATTTTGGTCCATATGCCTTGCTATGCCTTTTCTTTTCTCTTCAAACTTGATCGGGTTTCAATCTAATGGAGTGGCTGCTGCCGCAGAATTAGGAAACGAGACTGATCACTTGGCATTGCTCAAATTTAAGGAATCAATATGCAAAGATTCGTATGGAATCTTTACCTCTTGGAATAGCTCTTCCCACTTCTGCAATTGGCATGGAATCACATGTGGCCGTCGGCATCAAAGGGTTACAGTGTTGCACCTAAAAGGTTATGGCTTGCATGGACTCATATCACCTCACCTTGGCAACCTCTCTTTTCTCAGAATTCTTAACCTCGAGAACAACAGCTTCAATGGTAACATCCCACAAGAATTGGGTCATCTATTCCGACTACAGCAACTCCGGCTCACCAATAATACGTTGACAGGGGAAATTCCTACCAACTTGACAAGTTGTTCTGAACTCACAAACTTATTTCTAGTCGGCAATAATCTTGTTGGCAAGATACCCACGAAGATTAGCTCTCTTAGCAAGCTTGAAAGGTTGTTTATTGGAAAAAACAATTTAACCGGCGAAATCCCAGATTCCATAGGAAACCTTTCTTCCCTTAGTAGCTTTTCTGTGGCTATCAATAACTTGGAGGGAAATCTACCAGAAGAAATAGGACATCTAAAAAGGTTGACATTTTTAGCAGCACCTGGGAACAAACTGTCTGGTACGCTTCCTTCCTCACTCTACAATTTGTCATCTCTCACCTTGCTGTCAATTGCGGGCAATCAATTTAGTGGCTCTCTTCCAACAAACATGTTTCTTGCACTCCCAAATCTTCAATTGCTTGCCATTGATACCAATCGATTCTCAGGTCCGATCCCAACTTCCTTGACAAATGCATCTGTGCTTGGTATACTTGATATAGGTTATAACCATTTTGTGGGACAAGTTCCAATTCTAGGCAACCTACTTGATATTTGGTGGCTGGATGTCAGTGATAACTATCTCGGTGGTAATTCAACTAAGGACTGGGAGTTTCTACAATCTATGACAAATTGCAGTGAGTTGTCCATATTGGATGCGAGCAACAATAGTTTTGGAGGACCTTTACCTGATTCAATAGGCTATTTGTCCACCCAACTCAGTGGTATATATTTTGATCTTAATCAGATATCTGGACAAATTCCGGCAACATTAGGAAATCTCATCAACTTAGATATCTTAGCAATGGAATTGAACCATCTTGTAGGAATCATTCCAACTACCTTTGGCAAGTTACAGAAGATGCAAAGCTTTGCAAGGTATTTCTGTTCTAGAGTACTTGAATATTTCTTTTAATATGCTCAATGGCGAGGTGCCAACAAAAGGCATCTTCAAAAATGCAAGTGCAATAGCAATGATGGGCAATAATAAACTTTGTGGGGGTATTCTAGAGTTACAACTACCACCATGCCCCATCAAAGTTAACAAACAGAGAAAACAACCAAATTTTAGACTGATAGGGGTGATAATTTGTGTGGTTGTTTTACTGTTTCTATTGTCATCTATTCTTGCTATCTATTGCATGAGGAAAAGAAACCGGAAATCATCCTCTAATTCACCAAGAATTGACTTGCTTTCAAAGGTGTCTTACCAAAGCCTATACTGTGCAACTGATGGGTTTTCAGCAAACAACTTAATAGGCTGTGGTAGCTTTGGCTCTGTGTATAAAGGAAGGCTTGAGTCTGAACAAGGACTCGTTGCCATAAAGGTATTTAACCTTCAAAGGAAGGGAGCTGACAAGAGTTTCATTGTTGAATGTAATGCTCTTAAAATTATTCGACATAGAAATTTGGTTAAGATTTTAACATGTTGCTCCACCATAGATTACAAGGGCCACGCATTTAAAGCTCTAGTTTTTGAGTACATGACAAATGGATGCTTAGAGAATTGGTTGCATCAAGGGAGGGAAACTACAGAGCAATCAAGAACATTGAATCTTGGTCAAAGATTAAATGTTGTTATTGATATTGTTGCTGCATTACATTATCTTCACATTGAATGTGAGCAACCCATTGTTCATTGTGATTTAAAGCCAAGCAATATCCTTCTTGATGATAACATGGTTTCTCATGTGGGTGATTTTGGATTGGCAAGACTTCTGTCAACTATTAATGGCATCCCTAATAAGCAAACCAGCTCAATTGCAATAAAGGGGACCATTGGGTATGCTCCTCCAGGTATAGTTTGTATGTAATTTTGGCATTTATGTCATTTTTCTTTTCTATTTTGGTTAGAATAATACAAGTTTTAAAATAATAACTATTTTGCAAATTGTTTCAGAGTACGGGATGGGTTTTGAGGTGTCAACACAAGGTGACATGTATAGTTTTGGGATTCTCGTGTTGGAGATATTAACAAGAAGAAGACCCACAGAAGAAATGTTTAAAGAAGGCTATAATCTTCACAACCACGTAAGAATTGCACTTCCAAATAATATTTTAGAGATTATAGACCCAGCTCTACTGCCAAGAGAATCAGAACAGACAACAACAGCAAAAGAAACAGAAGACATCATGGAGAACCCGACCCATTTACATCCCAATGTCAAGAAGTGCTTACTTTCACTATGTAGGATTGGACTTGCTTGTTCCGTGGAACCACCAAATGAAAGAATGAATGTGGTGGATGTCATGAAGGAGCTCAATTTAATCAGAGAAGCTTTTCTTGCTAATGGGATTAATGGAGACAGAGTACGCATGTAACAAGAAACATACAGGTGCCTATTTCACATTGCTATTGCAACCAATTTACATGCTAGCCATTTCCTATCATTTTCTTTTGAATAATAATTATTCATAACTTAAATGTACACTTGTGTTGTGCACATCTAAACAGACATGTGCAAGTCAAAGTCTAACTGGAAAAAGTTTCTTGTAAGCATTATTAGCTTAGACACAATCGCCGATGCAAGTATGCAAAAATATGCACCTAAGTGGTGGGCAATAAGAGGGACTCTGTTTTTTTTTTGGTCTTAGGATTTTGTGAGTTGATCAATTTTCATGTCTTATTTATTTGAATAAATAACAGTTTAGGATTTAATTAAGATTTTCCATATACTCGTTGCCGCTAATTTATGATATTCTTCCTGAATTTTAGGTTGTCGAACATGTGAAAAATTCAAGTTTAAATCAGACAGAACACAAGCCCTATGACTTGGAGTTTTAGACTTCTGAAACCACATGTATGACGCAAAATTGTTCAGAATGATGTTTCATTTAGTTCTTATTCTGTTTCTTTTTTCCTTTTTGGCAATCTGAATGAATACTTTTTGTATGGTATCATGTATTTGAATAATGGTTGTAGTTTCTTCAAGCTCTAAATACATACATTGAGATTTGACATATAACAATAGTGTGCTCCAAAGGATTAATAAAGTTGCACTATTGTGAGATTGATGTTGCATTTATTAATGATTACCAGTCTTATTTTCTTTTTGTATTGTGTGAGTTTGAGGCAAATGTGAAAGAAGCATACTCCAAAGGAAACACACCTTCTTGGCCCCAAAATTGTTCTAAACCAGAGACACCAAGAGAGAGGGAGAGCTAATTGTTTTGGCCAGCCAGAATCCCAAACTATGGCGAGGTGGCTCCGTTGGTGGCGGCGGTTCCACCAAGCTAGTCCCTAAACACCCAATTTCTAAAGAGAGAGAAATTTTTAGAGAGAGAATAGAGACCCAAAGTGAGAGAGGTGAAGGACTTTTCTCACCTTATGACCGATTGATTAAAGAAACCAAGCAAAATCCTTCCATTGATCAAGAAATTAAAGGTGAGGTATGAAAGAGGAGAGCCACGATCTTCATCTTCCTCCTTTGCTCTGGTGTGCGTTCTTCTCCTTCACGACAAGCTTGGATTTGGATCCAGTCATGTCACTTGAGTCATGTTGCTCAGATCTGAGCCGTCCATTTCATTAAAGCTCATTTCAACCATTAAATATTAATGTGTTTTAATGGTTGAAATGACCTTAAATAGAATAGACGGCTTAGATCTAAGCAACATGACTCAAGTTAACATGACTGGATCTCTTCCCATCTCCCTTTTTATTTTTTATTTTTATCAATTCACTTAAGAAGGTTTCTTATATATTATTATGTGGTATGTTATATTGGATGTAGAAAATATAGGAGTACGAAATATTGGTATGATATTTTTAATAAAATTAAAGGTATTGATACGCCACATATATATGTAATTTAATTATAAAAAATATAAATATTCAATAAATAAATCAGTCTATAAATTTATTTTTTATTTAATCTATGTAAATAGGCTTTAAAAATTATAATATAACACCCTCTAATTCATTTAATGAAAATAATATAACATAAAAAAAAAAGACTCCAGAGTCCCCTTCCCTCTCGCCCTCGTCTATCTCTCTCTTTCCTCCTCTCACTTCTTTGAGTTCTCTCTCACCCTCCTTCTCTCACCTCCTCTAAGTTCTCTCTTGCCCTCCTCCTCTCTCTCTCACCCTCCTCTCTCGACTCGACCTCCATCCACAGCCAGCCCCCCACGTATTGCGGTTGATTGCTTTTTGTATTGGAAGGTCTCTGCTACGGTAATGAATCAGCTCTATTTGTTTTATCTTTGCCAAAACAAACAAACCAGTACCTACGATTCAATTTTTCATTTTGAATTGTTGTTTCTCTTCTCTGGGGCTTAGTACAAGTCTTTCCTAGATCGTTATGGAAGCTCAAAAATCGTTGGGTTGTGAGATTATTTGGATATTGAAGGCGGGAAAAAAAAAGGTCGAGACTAGAGGGCGTTTTCAGCACTGATACGCATACTACGTTTCAGAAATGTACCGGAAACGGGTATGGTAGGGTAATTGCCGTTTCAGTACAACATAGGTTATATTGGATGAAAATAATTACGGGATTCTATGATATTACGTAAGAATGCTATATTACACTGACGTGGCAAGCATACATAATTTTTATATTTTATTATATATAAAATATAATTTATTTAATTTTTTAAATAAATTTAAAAATAATTAATTTGTACACATGTCATTCATTTATTGGTTATTCTTGTGTAGTATGACATACTACATAAATACTAAAAGTATCTAAAAAACTTCCAAATAATTAATATGTAAATGAGATGTGTATAAGTTAATTATTTTTAAATTTATTTAAAAAAATAAGATAAATTATTTTTATATTTAATAAAATATAAAAATTACGTATGATTACTTTATTAGTGTAATATGACATATTCATGTAATATAATAGAACTTAAAAGTGTTTTTGGTTTAGACTTTTGTTTGTTTAGGCTTCATTTGTTTGGGTTTGTTTTGTTATTTATTTGTGTTTGTTATTTTAGATTTCGTTTGGGCTTCATTTGTTTGAGTTTGGTTTAGTTAAATTTTAGGAGATTTCTTAGATACTTTTAGTGTTTATGTAGTATGTCATACTACATAGAAATAGCCAATAAATAAATGACATGTATACAAATTAACTATTTTTAAGTTTGTTTAAAAAATTAAATAAATTATATTTTATATATAATAAAATATAAAAATTATGTATGTTTGCCACGTCAGTATAATATGACATATTTACGTAGTATCATAGAATCCCCGTAAATTTTATTATTTCATATTGGATGTCATTTTTGGTTGTCGGGTCTAGTTTTTCTTTTGTACATTTTGATTTTAGTGTGGACTATTCTGTTTTTTAGGCTACTGGGTTGTTAGGCCAGACTATTAATAAGTTTGTTATGTTTTAGTTATTTTCAGCTTGGGTTATTGGGTATTTTATCTTATTGGACCAGACCTCTTATTTGGGCTTATTATGTTTTTGTTTTTTGTGTCGTCAATGGACCTGGTCTCAATTGAGCTAGGCCATTGCGTGTTTTACTTTTTTTCCTTGTTTGTTTTGTTTAGGCCCTTGTTTCTTTTTAGGCTGAACCTTTTTTTTTTAATTGTCTCTGTTGCATCTATCTTTTACCTATAATATTTTATGTATTTCATTTGAGCCATTTTATTTTGGGTTTGTTTATTGAATATTTTTGTTTTATTTTTGGGTCATTCTAATTTATTTATTTTTTAAAATTTTTATTTATTTATTTTTAACATTTCGTCATTTTCATTTTACCTTAATGACCATAATTTATTTAATCATATTTATTTTACATACTTTATGCATTTTATATTATACTTTGTCCATTTAAAAAAAAAAAAAGAGAATCAAAGTCTCGACGATAGACTAAGTTAGGAAATAATTGTGATGATATTTTTTTTTAACTTTCCTACGGTAAAGGACAATTTCTTAGTTATGCCAGAAGTGCTATGGGTGTTGAAATTCCCTATATAACTTTTTTTTCCTTTCTAATTTTTTTTTTTAAATTATGGTATCTTTGTCATTTATTTGTTACATTGTATTTTATCTCATTACTTTTTATCATTATTTTTACTTATGTTATAATAAGATTACCGTTGAGGGAATCATCAAAATTAGCTATAATGAGGACAATATTTTGACATTTTGAAGGAAAAAGGAATCTCTCTAATTTTACCAAAAGTACTTATAGGGCTTGAGGTCAATTCGTGGTAAGAATCTATTCTATGCATAGTTTTCTAAAAAAAATCAAATGCTAACATAATATCATTGTTCCATTTACTTTAAAGTGTGGGTCAAAAGTACCAACGAGAGAATAGTCAAGGATAGCTGTGATGGTGACGACTCCTTGATATTTCGGAGTTAAAGAGTGTCACTTTAGTCTTTCTAGATATGTTGGTAGACTTAAAAAAAGATCTCCAATAAAAAAAAAAATCTTTTGCCACAAATTTCAAACTCATTCTTTTTTTAACATGTATAATAAATTTCATTTTTCGTGCATTTTCAAGTTGTCATTTAGTTAATAAAATATTAAAAATTGGCTATGATGAAATAGATTAGGAGATGATTGTAATGACAATCACTGTATCTATCTAATAGTCTTGAGACATCTTTTTAGATTTTGCTAGAAGTGTTGGCAGGGCCTAATAAAAGTATTAATTTATTTTAAAACATAATGTAAGGACTAATTTAATTCATTTGAAAAAAGATAACAAGTGATTAAATGAGTAACCATTCTAAGAACGAGCATCGTAGGGTGCTAATATCTTCCTTATACATAATCAATCTTGTTGAGTCCACAATTCTCCAACCTTATTTTTGATGACAACAAATGATCATTATCACTAACTTTAATATGGTTGTTTAAGTGTCTTTATTGACAAGTTAGTGATAATCTTAGGTCAGGAAAAAGAACCAGCTCCTACCTCAACAAGAACCAGTTCTCGTACAGAACTTATTTCACACAGAACATTATCTATGCTGATGTGGTAGTAAAATATCTGAAGATACTATTGAAGCTTGAGATTATTCAAGAATAAATAGCAATCAATTATAGGAGTGGAGTTTGGAAGCAATCAAATAATAAAAGAGCTGTTGGAGAATATAAAATGAAGTTTTTCAAGGAATGAGCTATATTAGGAAAGAAATCAAGGATGAATAAAATGATTCCTAAAATAGCACAAATTGACAGCCACGAATTGAGGAGTCTATCTACAATTCAAACGGTTATCTTCTTCCTCTAGACTCCTATAAATTAAACACTCAAGGTCTGAAAAATCAAGAAGATAAGTCATCAAACAAGAATCATATTTTGTCATATAACTAGCTTTATTCTCTTCTTCCAACTTTGTAACTACTTGTAATATGTCTTGTGAGAATTGTTATCTTTGGGGCCAAGTCGTTTGGGATTATTGTAACAAATTTCCTATAAGAAATATGGGGTGTGACTTCTATTTTCTTTGTCAAAGGGAGAGAGTTTCTAGTGAGCTCTTAAGAAACTAGAGAAAGTTGCTGGTGAGCTCTTGTGAAATTAGTTTGAGTGAGTTTCTGGTTAGCTCATAGGAAACCAGGGATTCTAGAAGCTTGGATAAATAACTTTGTTGTTAGTAGAACCTCAGCCTTGGGATAGTGGACGTAGGTAGTGTTTGGCCGAACCACTATAAAAATTATGGGCTCAATCTTTTTTTCCTTCTTTCTCTATTTTCTACTATATGTGTCATAAATTAGTTTTACGTTCAATTAATTGGTTATGACTTAAGCGTGGTAAAATTCTGATTATGCATGGTTTTAAGCTGATTCTATCTTGATCAAATATTCTATTTGCACTCTCAAATCTTTGAATCAAAAATCTGAAAACATAGACCTTTCTTTTTAAGGTGTTCAATTGCACAATTCTAGTTGTTTAAAATGGAATAAAATGATTGATGACAACTCCATTCTCTTGCATTTATTGCATATCATGTTATGCATCCTATCTTTTTTTTTTTCTCGTGGGGGATTTTGCCGCTCAACATCGCGCTTCAAAAGGGATGTTGCGACACTTACAAGTCTTCAAATCATTAATGTTGCACGGAACACATTTGTGGCGAGGATTTAATGTAGGAATAAAAACTAGGTTCTCATGGCCTAATCTTAGACTCTCACCTTCCCCTTTGCCCAAAATCCAAAGGTTGTTGTCGTTGCCAGAGTTAGGGTGAGGTTGACAACATGCAAAGAAAGAAGGACGGTGAGGGGAAAGCCAGAGCTAGAGCTCTGACGCCACCTCCAACAATCAAGTTACTTTGGTCTTAAGGGAGAAAGTAAGAGGAACTGAGAGATAGTGTAAGTTCCAAGTTGAGAGAGTGACCTAAGAGGGAGAATTTATATTAAGTAAAGGCATTTTAATTCTTTTATTGTAGCAAGAATAGTGGGTTTACTAAGTATTATCAGCTGCCATTAACGAGAAGTAACAAATGGAGGACAATGCCACCACCTAGTTGGCCACTGGCTTCTCTGCCCCAAGAGAGCACCTTAAGGGTTATAGCCACGTTGGTGGTTTGGGTATGTGATGCAGTTGTAGATAGTGGGAACTTTGGTAGCGTAAGACGAGGAGGAGAAGGAAGAGACAGTGGAAGAAAGGAAAAGGTGGCTAGTGAGAGTGCAAGGAAAATTAGTTACATTACAACAAAAACATAAGTTTCTCACAGAACAAATTCGTGAGAAATGAAGGAAAATTTTGTGAGAAATGCATTTCTCATGGAATTTCTGACGGATCACATGGCGCTAGAAAAAATGGCGTGACAAACTCAATTTTTTTACGGATATGACGCCCCATGAGAAATTTTGTCTCAGGATACAACATTCGTGAGAAATTTCTTACGAAATTTTTTTGTGAGAAAAGACGCGAAGTCTTGATACATTCTCACGATCTGCTTGCGGACTTTCTCATGGATATATTCCGTGAGAAATTTCTCATGGACATTGTTCCATGAGAAACACCAAGAGAAATCATAGTAATTAATTTTTTTAATTAAGTTTTCTCACGGAAAAATCTGTGAGAAATATGTCTAAAAACCTCCATTGTAAATCATGTTTTTCTACTAACCCAAAATCATGCATAGTATAATAACCAGCACCAACACAACCAAAATAATAGTAACAGCAACAAAGGAGTAGAATCCTATCAAATTTTATACAAATTAAAAAATTTATACAAAAGAATATATACACGAAGAATATCATAAAAATAATCTATACAAAAAGAATCTCTACATAAAGAATCCATATTATCATCAATTATTAGGGCCGAGCAAAAATTGTAGCATCAACAACAGTGATATAAATAAGAGGTATGTGATACAAAAATACAACACATTAGTAGACATAAAACATAAAATGTCTAAAAAAACAACATAGAAGGAAATGCAACCATGTAATTAACAATACATAAGCACTGATAAAATATGAGGAGGACCTGTGTAATATCAATCGCTTTCTAATACATAATCACTTGGAAAATCTTCCTTAGTTTCCTCATCACTGCTAATATTGTCATCTTCTTCCTTTTCATTAATAACTTCTCGTATCTCATAATCTAAATCAATGACATTGACTGGATTCTCATGTGTAACCACTTCCTTTGCAGCAGTTGAAGTGTTATTTCCCAAATATGCTTGGGTCTGATCATCATTAACAATTAATATCGGTGAACGATGGGGTACGTCTTGGAAGGGATCATCGGGGGCATCTGAGCATCAATTGTTTTCCTAACCTTCGTTTTAATGACATGTAACCAGCCCCGCTTATTAAGAGTTGTGTGTAGATACGGAGAGAAATAAACTTGCTCTACTTGTTGAGCTAAGACAAAATGGTCATCCCCTTGTATGTTATGCTTGATTTTACTTCCATAAATCCATATTTCGGATAACTCTTTGTACCCTTGATTTGAAGGATGAAACCATTTGCAATCGAATAGTACCAATCAATGACTAGGTGAACTAGTATATGTAATCTCAATGCTTTCTTTTAGTACCCCATAATAAGAGGATTTGGCTTCGCCATAACTTGATCCTTTCAAACATACTCCACTATTATTTGTTTTTCAACCATGTGACCAAGCCTCTATAGGAAATTAATAACCGTTGATATTTACTTGGTCTTATGTTTGAACCTTCCTTAAGGGACACTGAGCCAAATATATTAAAAGCCTATCAACAATACTATTTTGAGGGTTTTGCACCTATTAGTTAAATACAATTAAATATTAGAAATAGTTAGAGTTACTAACAAAATGTTTAAACCATTGAGGAAATCCAATGAAGATATGCTTATCCATTTAATCATTTGGGAGATTCCCGTAGATTGAGGTTAATCCCTCTATGTACATGCTGCAACAAATAATATTAGTTAACACATAGTAGTTAATTGATGCATTAGAAATGATGAAGCTATGAAGGTGTAACTTATTTCAGGTAAGGTTTAACCTCAGGAAAATTGAGTAATACATACACTGTTGCATATGTTAGTTCCTCATCATTGAGATATCATTGTTGCACTGTTCCATGAAGGAAACCAGGATAATTGAAGACAGAGATATGTTGGCTGGTATAAATTTCCACACCATAATCCTTGCAAGACACTCTTCTAGTCCTTGAATGGACATGAGACTCGAAATAGTATGAACAAAAAGTTAAAGTTTCTTCAAGGATATATGTTTCACAAATTGAACCTTCCACATAGACTTTGTTTTTAACTTTTCGCTTTAAGTTATGAATGAACCTTTTGCCATAGTATATCCACCTATATTGGACCGATCCGCTCACCAGAGCTTATTTAACTAAATGAACCGGTAAATGCTCCATCACATTAAAGAAAGTAGGAGGAAAAATGTTCTCAAGTTTGCACGAGATGATGAGAATGTTCTTCTCCATTATCTGTAAGTCATCATTGTGCAAAGTATAAGAGTAAAGATCTCAGAAAAAGTGACTTAACTGAACAAGAGGTTCTCAAACAGTGCATTTAGGTTCTTAGGGACAAAGTCCATGATAAATCACTTTAAGAAATAGTGCTTTACAATTTTTCACAGATCTTTATTCCGTGAGAAGGACATTTACAAAACTAATCTTTTTTTTTTTCTCACGGATAGTTGTCCGTGAGAAACCTTAGGGCATTTATTCTTAGAATTTTTCACGAATTTTGTCCATGAGAATATTTTCGTGCCACCTTCCCGCCATTCTCTCTAAATTATTCTCTCGTATTTCTCACGAATTTTTCTCACAGATGCTCCATCCGTGAGAAATTTTCCGGATCTATAATTCTGTGAGAATTCCTTATTTTTTTCATGAGAATTTCTCATTTGTGAGAAATTTTGATAGAAAAATGATGTTTTCTTGTAGTGTTACATTGGCCTCATATTGGATACCACGTGGCTAGACGTTAGCCACATTGGATATAATTATTGTCGCATGGTTAGACGTTACCTACATTATGCCACATTGGATATAATTATTGCCATGTGTTTAGACATTAGCCACATTATCAATATAATTATTGTCACGTTGTTAGATTTTAGCTACATTATCATTAAATTGATGAAGTTATAATGCAGAAATCTAATTAAAATGGTTGGTGGCTGGGATTTGGCCAAATTGAAGGGGTTGTTGCCTAGTCATATCTGTGCTTATATAGCAAGCATCAAACCTCCTTCAATGCTAGGTGGAGAGGATCAACTAACTTGGTTTCTGTCCAATGATGGAGATTTTTCCTTGAAGAAGGCATATTATGGCATGCATGAGCAACGTACGAAGGACAAGAAAGGTTTTTTTAAGAAAATTTGGAGGTGGAATGGCTCGCAACGTATCATAACTTTCCTTTGGCTTGTAACACATGATAGTATCCTCACTAACAATAAGAGATATCATAGACACCTGATAGTTGACCCCATATACGCTAAATGTCGGAAGGATTTGGAGATAACTTTCCATGCTTTAAGGGACTGTGACTCGGTGAAACAAGTTTGGAGGCGTTTAATTCATCCGAGTAGATGGGTAGATTCTTTAACATGTAGCTGCATGATTGGGCTTCTTCGAATCTCAATGATGATTGGGGAGAGGGTGAAAGCTTTGAGATGATCTTTATAAGGAATGCAAAATGAAAACATAGAAGCTGTAGAATGTGAAATTATGCAAAAAAGTGACAAGAAACCATTGCAGAGAAAATGCAAGAAAGTGAAGGGAAAGTTGAGAGAGAATTTTATTTGATTTCTGTAACTTGTACTGAATATTCAGTGTTTACAAATACATAGTAATTCAAATTTAATAGCCTTCCATAATTAGCTAATTGACTTTTAACTAATTCTAACTACTTGATGAGTTGTAAATGTTAACTGCCATCATACATGATAACCCTTTTATGCTTAACATCCCCCCTTAAACTCAGAGGACGAGGGAGGACTGTGAGTTTGCTACGATTGGACTAAAGCAACAAGTTAGAAAGGGGTTTGGTGACAACATCTGCTAATTAATCAGTAGAGGGGATATGACAGAGTTTTAAGGACTTGTTGAAGAGTTTCTCACGAATGAAATGGCAGTCTATTTCAATGTGCTTGGTGAGGGCATGAAGAATTGGATTAGAGGCCAGAAATGTGGCACTGAGGTTGTCATAGAGAAGTAAAGGAGGTCTAGGAAAGGAGAAATTCAATTCTTTGAGAAGAGACTGCATTTGCTAGAGCTCGATATTCAACTTTAGTGCTAGACCTGGCCACCACATTTTGTTTGCTAAAACACTAGGAAATAACGCTTGCACCAAGAAAGATAGCATGTCCACTTGTGCTTCTTCTGTCATCAAGGCATCCAACCCAGTCAGAATTAGTATTGGCAAGCAAGGGTAGTGAAAAAGCCTTGGTGAGAGTAATTTCAAATGAAAGAGTGCCTTTGAGGTATCTGACGAATCTTTTGGCAGCCTAGAGATGGTAATTAGTAGGGACACTCATGAATTGACATAATTGATTTACTAAGTATGCAATATCTAGTCTTGTAATGGTGCAATATTGCAAGGCACCTACAAGACTTTTGTAACCAGTAGGATCTTTGAGAGGGACACCAGTGTAACAGGATAAGAATTGAGAGCTTATCATGGGAGTAGGGATTGGCTTGGCATCATTGAGGCCAGTCTTGTGAAGCAAATCCTGAATGTATTTGGACTGAGACAAATGTAAATTCTGAGAGGTCCAAGTAGTTTCAATCCCTAAGAAGTAATGCATCTGGCCTAGATCCTTCAAGGAAAAAGTAGAATTGAGAGAAGTAATTAAGAACTTGATGAACTGCAGGTTGGAACCCATGATGATGATATCATCAACATAAACTAAAAGAAAAACAACATTGCTTGCAGAGTGAAGAACAAACAAATAATTATCCCAAGCCAAGAGAGTTGTTTTCAACTTAGTGAACCATGCCCTAGGGGCTTGCTTTAAGCCATACAAGGCTTTTTCAATTTACATACATGATGAGGCAGGTTTGTATCTTCAAAACCAGGAAGTTGCTTCATATACACTTCTTCATGAAGCTCACAATTGAGAAAAACATTGTTGACATCTAACTGTTGTATAGGCCAAATATAAGATAGAGTAATAGTGAGTACTACTCTAATAATTGCAGGTTTGACCACAAGACTAAATGTGTCAAAGTAATCAATGCCATAAGTCTGTGTGAATCCCTGAGCCACCAATTTGATCTTGGACCTCTCTATTGTGTCATCTGGTTTATACTTAAGCTTGTAAACCCAACGACATCCCAGTATATTTTTGTTGACAGGCCATGGTACCAAGTCCCAAGTGTTCAGCTGTAAAGCTTTATACTCACCAGTCATTGCTTGAACCCAATAAGGAAACTACATAGTTTGTTTATAGGTAGAAGGTTTTGCAACAGTAAGAGAATGTTTAGTGGTATATGCCTTAGGTTTGAAAATGCCATTTTGGCTTCTAGTAGTCATGCGAGTGGAAGGCATGGGAGGAGGGGAGGAAGATGAGCTAGAGGAAGTAGATAAAGGATCTGATATATGAGAGTGGTTAGGAGGTGAAGTATAAGATGTTACTGGTATAGGTTCAGTAGGTTCAGAAGGAAAACTGAGACTGGAACTAACTTGTCCTGAAGTACTAATAGAGAGAATACAAATGGGAAGAAATGATTTTGATGAGGTTGGAAAAGAGTGATCTATAGGAGTAACTTTTGATTGAAAAGGAAATATATTTTCTTCAAACACCATATGTCTAGAGATGTATATCCTTTTAGTGCTCATGTCTAGACACAAAAAACTTTTATGTTTGTGACTGTTACCTAGAAAGCAACAAGATGCATACCTATTTTGAAGCTTATGGGAACGATAAGGCTTGAGATATGGGAAGCAGAAACAACCAAAAGTCTTGATCTATGAGAGATCATGAGGCTTATGATAAATTAATTCATATGGAGACTTAAAGTTGAGCACTTCTGTGGGCATTTTGTTAATCAATTAAACTACAGTTTGAAAGGCAAAAGTCCAATACTGAGTTGGCATTCTTGCAATGATGAGAAAAGATAGGCTAGTTTCTACTACATGTCTATTTTTTCTTTCAACTCTCCCATTCTGTTGTGGAGTATAAGGACAAGAGAACCTATAATGCATACCTAAGGTTTTAACCAACTGATCAAAAGTTGCAAATTCACCTCGAAAATCAAATTGAACAGTTTTAATTTTGCACTCAAACTGCCTTTCAACCATGACTTGAAACCTTTTGAACATGTCTATAGTGTCGCTTTTTGATTGTAGTAGATAAAGCCATGAAAATCTAGTGTAGTCATCAATTAGAAGCAAAAAATAAGAGGCTCCATTAACTGAAACACATGAGGGAGAACCCCACAAATCAACATGTATCAAATCAAAGGCTTTATTGCTTTGGAAAGTGACTTTACAAAAGGTAATCTGTGGCTCTTAGCTAACTGACATGAGCTACATATTGTAGTTTTATTGGAATTAAACTGAGGTAAACCACATTGAGTCATGATTCTATTGACTATATCAATAGAAGGATGACCTAACCTATTGTGCCAAAGCTATAAATAAGAAGTTGTGGTATGTGGTGTGGAGCTAAAAGTTTGATATGCTGCAGTAGTGTTAGCAGAATCAATTATGGAAGAGGTGAGAGAAGTCATGACTGTGTATAAACCTTGATCAAGCTTTCCTTGAAGTAGTACCTCTCGTGTTTTCTAATCCTTCACAAGAAAATAAGAAGGATAAAACTCCACATAAGTTCTATTGTCTTGACACAATTTCTGAACACTAACTAGGTTTGCAGTTATTTTTGGTACATGTAAGACTTGATTAAGTAATAGGGTCTCTTAGCAGTGACTATGGAAGCAATACCAGTATTCAAGACAGAAAGTCTCTTGCCATTGCCAACTATTACTTTGTCATCACTAGCAAAAGGATTGTGTAGAGATAGATTCCCAAGATCAATAGTAACATGATGAGTTACCCCAGTATCAAGAAACCAGGGGGTTTTTTCCATTTGGTTTGAAGTAGCCATAAATGCTTGAGAATCTTGCAGCTGAGATGTATTACCAGTTGGTGCTTTTGGTTGAAACTGATTATCAAACATGTGCCAACAATCAGGAGTAGCATGTCCCATCTTATTACAGATCTGACATTGTGGTTTGTTACTAGAACCACTAGAACTATTAAATCTGTTCTTGCCAGCAAGATTACCTTGGCCATGAGATGGACGAGATGTAGAATTGGTGTTACCATGATAGGAATTATATTGAGAGTTTGAATTGAACTTCTTCTTTCCTCTGAATTGACCAAACTTAGCTGCATTGGCTTGAATGAGAATTTGTTTTCTGTCTCTCCAGCCTTTTTTCAAATGTAAGAAGATGGCTTTCTAATGCTTCCACAGAAAGAGACTCAAAGCTCACTGATACAACTACAGGGTTATATTCTAGTCCTAATCCAGCCAAGATGATCATGATTTGATCATCTTGACTCACTATTTCACCTACTGCTCTCAAATTGTCACAAACACCTATGACTTTTGCTATATATTCCCACACTCCAAGATTCCCTTTGCGAGTGGTTTGTAATTGGAGTCTTAACTCCATGATCCTAGCTCTTGAAGAACAAGCAAAGCTGTCTCCCAAGGCTTTCTAGATCTCATATGCAGTGTTGTATGCCATGAGTTATTACAGTAAGATAGGCATAAATTCAACTCATCATCAACATGTTTTGTCTTTGCCAAATAACAAATTTTGGATTCAAGGTAGGGTTTCCAGTAGCAGTTGATGAATTGAGCAAAAATTTTTAGGGCAAGATCGAGTACCTTCAAGAATATCTTCATAACCATTTGCAATCACTATATTCAAGAGTTGATTCCTCCAAATCAGATAGTTGCTGCAATCCAATTTGATGGTGAGTGATTGTCCAAACGTAGGCAAAGAAGGATTCCCAGAATTCATAGTTTCTATCAATGGTGACACAAAGGTTGAATTGTGTTCTCCCATTTCAGAAGCTCTGATACCATGAAAGCTTTGAGATGATCTTCATAAGGAATGCAAAATGAAAACACAGAAGCTGCAGAATGTGAAATTATGCAGAAAAGTGACAAGAACCATTGCAGAGAAAACGCAAGAAAGTGAAGGGAAAGTCGAGAGAAAATTGAGAGGGAATTGTATTTGATTTCTGTAATTGTAAATTGTACTGAATATTCAGTGTTTACAAATATATAGTAATTCAGATTTAACTGATTACTCATCAATCTAACAACTTTCTATTATTAGCTTGCTTAGCTGGCTACCAACCTTCCATAATTAGCTAATTAACTTTTAACTAATTCTAACTAGTTGATGAGCTGTAAATGCTAACTGCCATCATACATGATAACCCTTTTATGCTTAACAGAGGGCAGTTTTGATTGGGAAGGCTCTTTGGTGTGGCAATTCATCTTCTTTGGCAAGCTCGTAATGCTTTCATTTTTGATAGTGCATGGGGATCTGGTTTTTCCCTTTTTTAATCTGCCCCTCTCAATCTCAACATTGATAAGTAAAGGAATTATTTGTTCTCTTTATTGTGATTCTTGAGGTTATAGAAGGTGGTAGGAGATGCCATTGAAGTTTTATAGGTGGAAACCAAGCTTTGCTGTCCCACTTTGCATGCATGGTTGCACGTTAGTTTCCAGAGAAAGGGGCACCAATAGAGCATGTGTTTTCAAGGCAACCATGGTCACTAGGTATGCTTGAAGAAGAATAGGAAACTGAAAATAAAAAGGGAAGCAATCTATAAAAGGAGGGAAGGGAGTGTATGAGTTCATACTGAGCTTCTTACATAGGTCACTAGGATGAAGATTTAGGATTTTAATTCTGATTTTTCCTAACTCTTTAATTTCCTGTTCTGTGATCTCATTGTCGATTTTTTCAACAAAAGTAGCTATGATTTTACATAAGCATTTAATGGAGCCGAATATGTAACATTACTAGTGTTCAAATCATTAAATGTTGCGCAGAACACATTTATGGCAAGGCTATGTTCATATTTTTTAAGAAGTTTATGACTCTTAGTTGCAAAAAAATTTCTATCAAGGATCAATTGAGAATTGACATATATGAGAAGAGCAAAATAGCATCACCCTTTTGATAAAAATGTGTCTTTATGTGTCATAACTCATTGTGATTTTTTTGTGCTTTTTATTTTATGTATAAACCTGCACTTTCAATTAGTTACAATGTATTTGACAATGTCATTTTGTCTTGTCATTTTATAGTACATTGCATCTAGGGCGCCTACGGCTTGCATGTTGCCATAGCATTTCAAATGAGGGATTGAATGGAGTTGCAGCAAAGCTTCCTATGTTGGACGAACTTGATATTTCATTCTGCTCATTATCTAAGGATTCTCTAGAAGTTATCGGCCGATCTTGCCCTCTTTTAAAATCGTTCAAACTTAACCACCAAGTTGTCAGATATGAACACATTGAGTGTGATGAAGAAGCATATGCTATCGCTGAAACCATGCTGGGGTTACGCTATCTCCAGCTTATTGGAAATAATCTGACTAACGATGGCTTGCAAGCAATTCTGGATGGTTGTCTCCATCTCGAATCTCTTGACCTGCGACGATGTCTCTATGTTAATCTGGAAGGAAGTTTGGGGAAAAGATGTGCTGAAAAGATGAAAGATTTACTACTTCCATTAGATCCCACCAATGACTTCCCATTTCAAGTTGAAGTTGAATATGGTGGATCATTTAATGATGATTATATCTCTGTGGACAGTGGATCTTCCGATGAATTTGCTGACTATGCTTGTCTTTATTTTTTATAAATCTAAGCATTTAGAATGTGAAAACAGGTGGTATCCTTTCTTACATGATGATACAAAGGCTTGAAGTTAGGACCTTATGCTAACTACTCAAATCTCTTATTACAAAACCACACCTTGGGGCTTAAGTGGTGTGATTATTTTGAATATGCAGGGTATGTCTATTACACATATATTGGCAACAACTCATACAATGACTAGGGATTTGCATCTATCTACTTTTCCAGTAATGCAAAGAAAAGAAGATATCTATAGATGCTTGTTTCTCTCTTTATCTTATTGTAGAATACAAGAATGCCATTTTAAGCTCTCAATAAGAATTTAATAATCTATATCTGTACTAAAATAAACAGATGAATTCCTTTCTGTATCCACATTTTATTTTCATGAAAATTTGATCTGGTTTTTGAGTATTAAAAAGAAAGGAGCAATATGTTGTTTTAACATCTTTTAAATCTAGAGTAAAATATTTTATTTTTTCTTATATATTTTACATAAATTACAGGATATTCCTTTTGATTGTCAAAACCTACCCAAACTTCTCCTAACTTTAAAAAAAACGCTACAATTTATTAAAATCTGCTAATCATTAAATCCTAATCAAAAGGGACACAAATTGTATAAAATATTCATAATACTCTTGATTAACAGTTAAATTTTAGCAGCATTTTGGAACAATTTTAAAAAATATTAACTATCAGGAATTTAATTGCTATAATTGGACTATAAATGTTGTTTACAAAGAGGTGTTCTATAAAATCACACAAAAAGGTACACCATAACTTAATTAAATCATGCCCATTAATACACATACAAATACAATACATTTGATCTCACACATTCTAATTATACCAATATTGCAATTCCAAAGTCAGAACAAGTTCATATGAACTTAGATGAAGACACTGACAGCAACAATCTCAATTATACATTATAGGTAATTACATTACAATTTTTCTTATTCTTGCATTAGTTTAATGCACTATTAAGTTATTTATGAATTCATGATTGATATTTGAAATATATTGCATTATCATTCAAAGAATGAAATCCGCACTTGATATATTATATACGGTAGATTTATATAATTTATGATTCCATGATCACCAATAATTCATCCTACATCTACTTCTCGAGTCCCTCCCGAAATGGCCCGTGCATCGAGCGAGAATAGTACTAGTTGCGGTTAAAATTGTATTGCTAAAATTTAATTATTAACAAAGGGTATTATAGACATTTTGTATTATTTTATACCTTTATGATATAATGGTTAACTTGCCACATAAGCAGTTAAGAAAAGTTAATGTAACACGTCAGCATTTCTGTTTGGTCAAAATGTTAAGTCTATCTTAGGAGTTAGGACTAACTTGGTAGTTGGTAGGAATCTCAGTCTTTTAGGGACTATTAAGATAAAAAGAAATTGTGAAGGACTAATTTGAGCAATCTGAAAATAGTTTACTCAGTAGCGCGCTTGAAGTCTTCAAACAAGAACGAAACCCACACACCTGACTTCAGATGAACCCTCTTTGCATGGCTCCTTCGTCGTCTTCGAAATCGAAACAATGCGTTTCCTCAGAAAAAGAGACCAGAAATTAGCTGGAGCTTCCCCGGGATGTGATGTCAGAGATTTTCCTGAAGCTGGGCGCAATCGATATCATCACCAGTGTTCAGCTTGTGTGCTCTTTGTGGCACAAAATCTGCAAGGACCCTCTCTTGTGGCGCAGAATCGACATGCATAATTTGGTTGATCTCAACGCCATGGACTATGATTTGGAGATCATGTGCCGCCACGCTGTTGATCGGAGCTTTGGTCAACTGGTCGACATTAGTATCGAGTATTTTGGTACCCATGATCTCCTCAAGTACATCACTGATAGGTAAGTTCAAGATTTTTTTTTTTATTTTTTATTTTTTTTTATGGGTTTAAGGTTTGAAATGTACTTGGTACCATGATGGGTTTATTTCAATTTAGTGTGAATTGATATGTTCTGCTTTGATAGTTTTGGTTTGTTTTGATGAATTGTTAGGGTTATGGATGGTAAGAATTGTGGTTTTGTAATCGATGTCGTTTGAAAATTCTGCCCTTCAAAACAAAGGTTGAGTTGTGGTCTAGTGATTAGGGTTCTGGGAGGTTTTTTTTTTTTTTTTTTAATTGTTGATTCACTATGAACCCAATTATTGATAATTGTGGTTTCATCCTCAATTTTGATTGCTTTTTGTTGTTTAAAACAATGGTTGAGTTCTTGTAATTGTATTTCTAAGTTACAAAATGAAAATTGAATGCTTTCTTTGGAAAGGAAGTGAGAGTTCTGTAATGGTTGAGTGTTAATTCACTACGAACCTTGATGATGATAATTACAGCTTTTTTCTGAATTGTGTTTGCATTTCCTTTTTGAAAACAAGGGTTGAGTTGTTGTTGTTGTATTTCTGATTTACAAAATGAAATTGAATGAGTCATTTCTTAGGAAAGGAAATGAGGGTTCTGCACTTCTCCTGAGGGAATACCGCACAACTTTTGATATCCTAGAAGTTTGTTGTATGAAGTTGCTTTGCTTTGTCATCAGTGGCAGTTTTGCATGATGTTATGCAGAACAGATTGTGTGGCATTAGGCCATTTCCATGGAATATACGGCCTTTTGCTTATTAAAATATAATGGAAGTAAGATATATTTGTTTTGTCATTACAGGGCAAGGAGAGTTTTAATGGGTGGGGAGTTTTAATGGCTTGGTTGATGACCCTATTGATCTCAGTTGTAGTAATTCAGTTACCTTTCTGTTACTTATTCTCATAATTGATGTGTCTTGCTTCATTGACAAACTAATAATTTTTCATAAAATTGGTTGTTTTTTGTACTTGAGGAAGATTGGATAAATGGGAATTCTGTAGGTGATTGCAGTTAAATGTTTGACAGACAAAGGGGAAAGAACTTATCATTCATCTAGACTAGGTTTTCCATTTATTTCCTTTTTGCTTGAATTATAACTGTCTCTCATACCCTAGGACTGAGTTAATGATGCATATTTTGAAGTATGATACTTTGATTTAATGTTAACAGCAAATTTTGTTTTATACTTTGATTTATCACCTTGATACTTTCATTCAATGTTAACTGCCAATATGATACATCGTATTTAATTTCGAATCAATTTTCCTGGTAGGTAAAATATATTGTTTTGCTGACTGGTACCACGTAGACATTTCAACACTCAATTTGACATAGCCCTTCTTTTACTTTGCCTCTCTTTCTGTTAATAAGATTCCTCAAATATGATGTTTAAGTATGGCTTGGCACCATTAATGTGAGTTAAGATGTAAATGTCCTAGATATAGCTGCAGAGAACTCCAAGTCATTATTTTCCCCTTTTTAATAGAGAAGGCACCAATGCAGTGGTTACTGATTTGGTGCTTAAGCATCACCTTTGTCTAAGACTGGTCTAGGTTATGTGAAATTTCAGTTACTGCCTGACTGGGTATAAATTACCAAATATTAGGTACTGAGAAAGAGTCCCTGCATCTTAATTTGTCTTTGAGAGTATTGTCCTGCCTCTGAGAAACTGAGAAAAAAAAAAAGCAAAGGAACTATTTGTCCTCTGTTGTGAATCTTGAGGTTATAGAATGTGATAGGAGATGCCTTTGAAGTATTGAAGGTGAGAACCAAAATTTTCTGTCCCACTCTGCATTCATGGATGGATGCATGTTAGTGTGCAGACGGAGGAGCACCAATAGAGATTGTGTTTTCAAGGCACCTACAGTTAAGGCTACAGCCAGGAATGCTTGAAGAAGAATGGGAAAGTGAAAAGAAAGTGTATGAGATCACAGTTAGCTTCCTACATAGGTCACAAGGAAGATGATGGTAAAATTTTGATTTTGATTTTGATTTTTCTAAACTCCTTATTTCCTCATCTTTGATCTGGTAGTCGTTTTTTTTTTGTTTTTTTCTCCAACTAAAGCGTTGTTATGATTTTACACAAGCATTTGATTGAGCCAAACCATATATAAAAAAATTACGAGTCAGTAAATCATTAATGGAGCACAGAACATATTTAGGGACGGTTTTGTTCATAGTTTTTTAGATGTTTAAGATACTTATTTGCAAAAAAAAAAAATTCTATCAAGGATCAATTTAGAATTGACATATATATGAGAAGCATATAGTAGTTTGCCCTTTTCCTTAAATTGTGTGTGTCATACTCATACTAAATTTTTTGTGCTTTCATTTTATGAGTATTAAGGATCATTTTATGTTCTTTGATTATATATTTTGTGTCTAAAGTATGCATTTTTAGATAGTTAACTTGTATTTGAAAAAGCAGATATTTTGGTAACTGTCTTTCTGTGACCATAACTCTTGTCATTTTATAGTACATGTCATCTACGGCACCTACGGCTTGCATGTTGCTATGGCATTTTGGATGCCGGATTCGTTGAAGATGCGGCAAAGCTTCCTGCTACGTTGGTGGAATTTGAGTTAACAATCTGCCAAAATGTGTCTAAGGATTCTCTAATAGTTATTGGTCGATCTTGCCCTCTTTTGAAATCATTCAAATTTAACGGCATATTCTACAGATGTGACTACATTGACGATGATGATGAGGACATTGACAATGATGGGGAGGCTTTTGCTATCGCAGAAACCATGCCTGGGTTATGTCATCTCCAGCTTATTGGAAATATGCTGACTAATAATGGCTTGGTTGCAATTCTGGATGGTTGTCGCCACCTTGAATCCCTTGACCTGCGACGATGTCTCAATCTTTTTCTGCCCGGAAGGTTGTTGAAAAGATGCACTGAACAGATCAAATATTTACGAGTTCCATTCGATTCCACCAAAGACTATCCATTTCAAGTTGAATATGATAATGGCAAATCATCTGATGTTGGCTCTGATAATGATTCTACTTATGATTATGATTACGGCCCAGGCTCCGAGGCTGATGCATTGGACTCGGCCCAACCTCAAGCAACCCAGCCATCTCAGCAAGCTGATCCTCGCCTATTGGAGGTGTTATCCCAGGTGGCAGCAGCTCTTTCGCAGCGGGTTCAGGAGCTGGAGATTTACAAGACATCCCAGGTGGGAGCTCTTTCGCAGCAGGTTCAGGAACTAGAGATTTACGAGACAGATGTGCATACCTGTCTTACCCAGTTATCTTCTGCAGCTATTTTGGAGCTTGTGGCCATATTGGCACAGGTCCTACTTGCACAGGCTGCGCCTACTGCTGTTGCACCTTCCCCCGGGCCCTGCAGATGATGATGGCCCGGGCTCCGAGGCTGATGCATTGGACTCGGCCCAACCTCAAGCAACCCAGCCATCCCAGCAAGCTGATCCTCGCTTATTGGAGGTGTTATCCCAGGTGGCAGCAGCTCTCTCGCAGCGGGTTCAGGAGCTGGAGATTTACAAGACATCCCAGGTGGCAGCTCTTTCGCAGCAGGTTCAGGAACTAGAGATTTACGAGACAGATGTGCATACCTGTCTTACACAGTTATCTTCTGCATCTACTTTGGAGCTTGCGGCCATATTGGCACAGGTCCTACTTGCACAGGCTGCGCCTACTGCTGCTGCACCCTCCCCGGGCCCTGCAGATGATGATGATGTAAAGGATTTGGCTGCGGATGATGCCGTATAGGATCATCGTTGTATATTTATTGTTATTTATTCATTTCCAAACATTGTTTTATATTTTATTATAATTAAATTTGAATAAATTATTTTAAATATATTTGTTCCTCCATTACTTCACTTTTATTCTTTTTGTATGTTATTGGCTACATTTAAAAGAAAATCAATAATTGAATTTGGAGACAAAAAAAAAAAAATTCACTTATTTTTGGAATTTCTCTCAGACGAATTTCAAGAGAAATTTCTTACGGATAGAAGCCCAAGAGAAATTTTGTGACAAATGCCTGAGAAAGTGTCATAAGTTCTCTGTGGCTATCAAAGAATATTCGTGAAAAAATTCAAACGAGCGAGTTTTTTTTTATGAAAAACTCAATTTATCATAAGGGTTTTTCTCATACAATTAAATATATGAGAAAGTCTGTAATAACATGGTTTCTCATGGATTTTTTAGCTATTTTTCATGAATTGTGTCTGTGAAAAGATCTTTGTTTTCTTATAGTGCATAATAAGAGTAGTTTATCTCCTAAAATCTTATCCTACTCGCACTCAATAAGATTTGAACTCGATACCTCTTCAATAAAGTGCAAAGAGCTCAACTATTAAGGAGGTGTTTGCTTTAGAAAATGTTTTCATATTTTCATTTTCAATTTTCATTTCTTGAAATGCATTTCTATTTCTTTATTTTCAGTTGTAGAAAACATGTTTAGTTTGTAAAATTGAAAATTGTTTTCTATTCTATTTTCAATAGGCTTTGTCAACCACTTCCTCTCCTCCTCTATCCTCTTCCTCTACAATTTTCTGCATCATCTTTCCTCCTCAACCACAGCCACTGCAATTTCAAAAATACTTCCTCGGATGGAGGGCGCCGACCTTCTCTTCTTTCCCGACTTGCTGCTTTGAATCCGTACATTGTCGCATTCAAAGGGAGTTTTATATATTCTTTCGATCATTCGAAGCGAGATTAAACGATTCTAACCTCTGCACATCTCATTAGGGGTGAATAGCTTCTGTTTCTGGTAATGGGCAGAAAGGAGGAGACAAGGGGACCTTGTGAACATCTATATACCATTCAGCAATCAATGAAGGGTTTGCAAGAGGTCAAAGAAAAACTCTCAAATGGGCGGTTCCAAACTCCAGGAGGTCCTTGGCTTAACAGCCCGGATATCTCAACACTTCACATTCAAATAGAGGATGAACGACTAATGCTTGCTTCAAGGACGACCTCTATGGAATGGGTATCTGATACATCTTCTCTGGCTTGTTCGTATCTCTTTGTCCAATTCCGGTCTCGATTAGTTTACAAGATTGAATGGCCAATTCTCCTCCGAACCCTCAGCAATTCTTCTCCTACCCCATTTCGTGAAATTTTTCAGCAGAGAATGTGAGATGAAAGCTAGATGGAGGTCGTAGATGACAGTTGGAAAACTTGGGTGTGTAGAAGAAAAGAAATAGAAATGCAGGGGGAGAAAAAAAAAGTAACATGAATTACAAGTATGCCACTGATCATTGATTGAAAACAGTGAAAACGTCTTTTAGACGTTTTTAGTTTTTCATCACTTTTTGGAAATGTTTCCAATATTTTCAGTGAAAACATTTTCATATATACTCAACCAAACATATTTTTAAGTTTATTTTCATTTTCAATAAAAATGAAAATAAAAAACAATAAAACCAAACAGGTCCTAAGGTTTCCCATTCGGGAGCTCATTTCTTAAATTTTTACATAACACGACATTTCTTTTCATTTTCAAAATTTACACAAATTGCTCCCAACTTTGAAAAATCATTACAATTTAGTCCGATCTGTCAATTATTAAATCATAGTCAAAAGGGGAAAGAATTGTATAAAAGTTTCATAATACCCTCGATTAGTAATTAAATTCTCGCAACAATTTAAAAAAAAAAATAGGTATCCATAATTTAATTGTAATAGTTACTGACATAATTGCCTTGCTAGAATTTAATTGTTAACAAAGAGTATTATAGATATTTTGTATTATTTTCACCCTCTTTGACTATGATTTAGCGGTTAACTTGTCACATAAGCAGTTAACCAACGTTAATGTGACAGATCAGCATTTCTGATTAGTGAAAAAAAATAAGTCTAATTAAGACTAACTTGGTATTTAGTAGGAATCTTAGTCTTTGTGGGATTATTTTGATAAAAAAAAAAAAAAATCTATGAAGGACTAATTTGAGAAATCTTTATGAACCCTTATGTTAAAAATTGTGGTTTTGTAATCGATATCGTTTTAAAATTCTTCCCTTCAAAACAAAGGTTGAGTTGTGGTCTAGCCGTTAGGGTTTTGGGAGGTCTTTCTTTATTTATTATTTATTGTTGATTCACTATGAACCCAATAGTTGATAATTGTGGTTTCATCCTCAATTGTGATCTGAGTTCTTGTAATTGTATTTCTAAGTTACAAAATGAAAATTGATCGAATCCTTTTTACAGAAAGGAAGTGAGGGTTCTGTAATTGTGTTTGCATTCCCTTGTTGAAAACAAGGGTTGAATGAGTGATTTCTTAGGAAAGGAAATGAGGATTCTTTACTTCTCTCAAGGGAATAGCACACAAATTTTGATTTGTTAACCAATGTATTTGACAAAGCAGATATTGCTGGTAACTATTTTTCTGTTGTCATCTTGTCATTTTATAATACATATCATCTACATCGCCTATGGCTTGCATGTTGCTATGGCATTTATTATTATTATTATTTTTTTTATACTATTGGTTATTATTCTAGATTTAAATATGAAATTGATCTATAAGTCGTAAGAATAATCTTAGTACCACTTGACCATATACTATTTGGTTTTGCTGTGGCATTTTTGGGTGAGGGATTGATTGAAGTTGCGGCAAAGCTTTCTATGTTTGTGGAACTTGAGTATACAACCTGTAAAAATATATCTAAGGATTCTCTAAAAGTTATTGGCCGATTTTGCCCTCTTTTGAAATCATTCAAATTTAACAGCATATTCTACAGATTAGCACATTGACGATAATGGTGAGGCTTTTGCTATTGCAGAAACCATGCCCAGGTTATGCCATCTCCAGCATATTGGTATGCATTTTTCATTTTCAGTACATGATAGCATAGAGGTTTGAACTTCAACTACCGACAAACTAGGCTAGACCTCGTGGCTTAGATGGTATGTGGGTCATTTCTATTACACATCCATTACACATATATTGGAGACAAGGAGTACAAGAATGGAAAATTTCATTTATCTACTTCTTCAGTAAGGAAAGGAGAAGAATCTATAAATGATA
>QAOA01000371.1:0-40189 GCA_003255065.1 Cercis canadensis
CATGAGAATAATGCAAACTAACAGATTCATATAAGGCTTTTGCAGCACTATCATGGCTGAAATTTTACTCCAAATGCTGGTACAAGGGTCTTAACCTTAGACTTCACTTTTGCCACTTGAATCCAAAGTGACACAACTAACATAATAATGCAACAAATAGTTACCCTTATACTATTTCACACTTTGAAAACATGACAACATCTGAGTTTAACTGAACCTACTTTAACTTTTTCTACATGGCTCATATCATATACACAATATCTCATATTTGTGTAAATAGACTTTCACCTTAGCATGACAGCATTTGAATCTAACTGAACCCACCTTAACTTTTTCCATACGGCTCATATCTTACAAACCGTCTCACATTTGTGTAGATAGACTTTCACCTTAGGATGTACCACACTAGTGTCAATAAGCTGTTAACTTTTCTCTTCCTTTTTCAGTATCATCTAGGCAGAGGAGCAACAGGTACAACAAGTATCCACTAATAGTTGCAAGAAAGACACATGCATAGAGATATAGAGAAGAAAAACATAAAACTTGCCTGTAGAAAATCACCAATGTTAATTACTAGGGCCCCAGGTACAGGGGGAATATCAATCCACTTGTCCTCATAAAGAACCTGGAGGCCTCCAATATGGTCTTGGAGAAGCACTGTGAGAAAATCATTATCCGAATGCTTGGTGGTTCCCAAAGTTAATTCTGGTTCAGGACAAGCAGGATAGTAATGTCCAAGATCCAGAAGACCCTCAGCACAACCCATATCTTTTAAATGGTTTGGATTTAGCCCAAGAGCTTCTGATAATAACTCAAACAGAAAAATCCCCAATTCCATTATGTGTTTCCCATATTCCAGTAGTATGTCTCTGCAATCAAATGTAGTAAAATAAAAAAGAATTAGCAACTAAGTGGCATCGACTTCTTAGGCTTGCTAATGAAATTTCTGTTGAATGTAGTTTGTAAATGAGTTGTGGAACTAAGTCCACATTGGATAAATTAATGAAAAGATAAGGCTTTATAAAAGGCAAACAAAAGCTAATATTAAAATTGATATATGAGCTACACAAGCTCATGAATCCTAGTGTTAGTATTTCTGACTTAGAGGCTTAGAGGAAGAAGAGCAGAAAAACTTAAAGCTATATGCGGCAAATATTGTTCTTTGTCTTCTTACCTTTTTCATTCATCTTAGTTGCTATATATACACCAAAGTTAATTATTTGTACATGCTCATACCTAGACCATACCATACTATACTAGTCAACAACAACTATTTCAGTTTATCTAAACTAGCAAGTAACATAACACATCAACATCAAATTTTCTACAATAACAAAAAAGAAATATTTCCTATCTTAGAACATAGAAAAATCTCTTAGTTCAACACCTAGTCTATTTGCTAGCAAATCAAAGATGCTTAAATGTCTTTGATTAGCACTTGGGGCATCTTCAGCCTTAATTTGACAAATATTTTAGTATCCGGTTTTATTATTGGACCGGTTCGGTTCGGGTCGGTTACAACTGTTTGATTAATGTCTATTTTAAACAAACAGTTGTGTCTGTTAATAACTGATCAAACATATTTGTTTAGAGGTGTCTTTTCAAGTCTATAAAAGGGAAGTTCCAAATGAATTAAGTTTCACGTTTTTCTATTGAGAGTTTTTAAAGTTTTGTTGTATTCTGAGGTAACTTACTTTTACAGAGAAGCAATATTACACTCGAGACAATGTAATCATTCATGCCTCAAAGCCAACTATTTTATTGTTTCCCTAATACTATTTCTAACAATTTTTGCTATTGCAAGAATCCCTTATGTGAAAAGAACCTTTTCAAGAATTACAATTGATGAAATTTTGTTATCTGCAGAAGTTCCAAATGCCTGCTTCTCACCTACCACAGCAGAAAAATAGCTTCTATTGCCATCAAAGAAAATGGGATTTTGGTTACTGGCCATTAACACCAATAGAAAATTTTAGAGTTTTGTTGTATTTTGAGGTAACTTACTTTTACAGAGAAGCAATATTACACTCGAGACAATGTAATCATTTATGCCTCAAAGCCAACTATTTTATTGTTTCCCTAATACTATTTCTAACAATTTTTTCTATTGCAAGAATCGCTTATGTGAAAAAAACCTTTTCAAGAATTACAATTGATGAAATTTTGTTATCTGCAGAAGTTCCAAATGCCTGCTTCTCACCTACCACAGCAGAAAAATAGCTTCTATTGCCACCAAAGAAAATGGGATTTTGGTTACTGGCCATTAACACCAATAGAAACACCAAAATGCACTTCCATTCGCTGGAAAGCACATTTAAGCTGTTCACTATTAACAGATGGAAACACAATTCATAGCCTGTCCTCCAATTTAAAGGCTCTCAGACAAAATATATTCATCAAACCGTGTTTGATCCATTGTGGGTTTTATCAACAAATTCTAGCTGGTCCTTAATTCAATGCATTGGCTAAGAATATGATATTTCATAGCATCACAATAAATACAAACTTTCAAAGTTAAATAGTTTTATCTCTAAACTGTTAGCACATACCTGCATACTTGTGGCAAGTCTTCTGGTTTGGGAGGATTAGGAGCCAGGTAACAAAGAAAAGTGTCCCTCCAATTAAGTGCTGGTGAACTATAGAGATCAAAATTGCTATTGTACAAAAAGGGTCTCAATGGATCTCTTGTGTATAGTTCTTTCTTTACCTCTTCATCTTGCTCATAGAACCTTCTAACCCCATCTTTCATTTCTTCCAGAACACTCACAGGGATGCCATGATTGATCACTTGAAAGAAACCCCATCTCTCAGATGCTTCTCTGACCTTGTCAACAAGCTCTCTGTGTTTGCTTGGATCTTTATCAATGTCTGCGAGGTCTATAACAGGAATAATGTGCTGTGAGGGGCCTGAGTTTGAGGCTTTCTCAAATTTATCAGGCGGGTGGTAGAATAAGTGAGGGATCTTTGAAACCCCTGCATCAACAAGCCCTTTAACACCAGCTTTTGTGTCATCAAAAGCTTTGAGTTCGGCTACTCTATCAGACTCTGGCTTCACTGTTCCTCCCATTTCACTTGTGCCAGTAACCACAGAAAATCTAATCTTTGAAGCTTCAGACTTACAACAACCGTACACATTACAAATTCCACAATTAATAATTTTAAGTTGCTAGAAAGTTTTTTTAATAAGATCAAATAGAAGTGTTATTGAATATATAATTTGTATTCAGTTATGTATGGTTTTTAACTGTAGAGCCATAAACGATTGGCCATTATTCAGTATGTATTGATGCCATTTTTTATAATGTGCATCATAGTCTTTGCCTTTATTTATGATGTCAAATAGTTAGCCATGAAATTATAAGATAAATCATATTATGAGTAAGAAAAAAATCTAAATTGGTATAATTAAATTTAAATGTTACTATATATGTACATCATATAAGATAGTGCACACCACACATAATGAGATTTAGTAATTATTTTTGCAATCAATGAAATTTGAACCAGGGAAAGAAGAGTGAGGAGATTAATCTTATGACTAAGAACACATTCTACTGAGCTAAAACACTTTCTCAATACTGAGCTAAAACTCTTTCTCAACACAATATGAGATTATGTAAGAAAAATTAGTGTGTAATTATTAATTAAGCACTATTACTCTAAAGTTACAAACATTTAATGTGACTTGGTTAAAGTGAGTTACTTCATGAGCCACTTTCTTTGCTCACGATTGGGACATCCACAAGTTGAGACGAAGTAGAGATTTGGATAATGGTAGTGGTAGCTGCAAAGAATGTTGAAATTTGTCCTCTCCTCCTTCCCCTCAATCTTGTTATGTCAAAAGTGAGATTTGGTAAGCTATATAAGGGGTAGCGCTGCTATCTTAAATTCTAATGAAACCTATATCAAAAAATTAGTGTCATTATAAAAAATTTAAAAAATTGAATCATACAATATATAATATAAACGTTTATTTCAAGGTGTAAAATTCTTTGATTTATAATCTCATCGTTCAGATTGAAGGGCTACATCTTATGAATATCCTCACTAAATTTTAGCTTAATCTAATGGTGGGACTCGGCCCAAAATACCAAAATCATAATTTTTCATCTAACCGCAAAATTTAGACTTTTTCACCGTTAGATCGAGCTGAAATTTAATTGGTAGATTCACAAGACGTAGCTCTTCAATCTGAACGGTGGGATTATAAATCAGAAAACTTTACACCTTGAAATAAACCTAAGAATTTTGACTTAAAAATAAATAGACTAAACTTGTACATTTTATGAATATAGAGAGACTCAATAGTTCATTTTTAAAGAAGAGGGACCAAAACGTTTAAGTGATTAAAATAGAGGAACCAAAATTGTAATTAAGCTTAAATATTATTTTATGTTCTCGCTGAAATTTATAGTATATTCTACTTTTGAAATACGTTCGTCTCCTCCTTCACCTTAAATTTTATACACTAAAAATATTATTCTACGTTTCTCGCTTTTTATTTTTTAATAATTTCTATTTCCTCTTGCTGCCATCCCCATTCCAGATAGGTATTCAACCTACGCTTGTCTAAATCAATCTTGCTTTTGTCTCTCAAATTGAAATCCCACTCAGAAAGGCACAAACTTTGGGCTCAATTCAATGCTGCGAACAAATACTAGAGCTTCTTCTATTTGTCCCTTCTCTTGGTCTTGGAATCCAACTTATTCTTCTCTCAGCAACGCCGCTGCTCCAGAAATCGATGAGAACAAAAGCAGAAACCACTTGTTCAATTCAATTACAGATCTATGCAGCTCTGATAAATTCAAAAGTGTTGAGGAAAAGCCCACTAACACTCACCTTTTTTCTGCGCTCACAACCTTGCATGCTCATGAAATGGATGAGAGCAAAAAGAGAATTTTTTTTTTGAAATCGGTGAGAAATCAATGTAGGTCTGGCCAACTCAAAAATGTCGATCATGCTTTACGTTTATTTCATATTATGCTTACATTAAATCCTTTGCCATCTCCAGCGGACTTTGTGCTACTATTAGGAGTGATTGTGAGGATGAAGGATTATACAAGTGCAATTTCTTTGATTAAACGTATGCATTCCTTAGGCGTCAGACCTAATGTCTATAGTCTTACTGTTTTGATCAATTGTTATTGCCGTTTGAAGCAATCGGGTTTTGGGTTCTCAATTCTGGGGACTATGTTCAAACTTGGTTGGGAGCCTAACACGGTGACTCTTACCACTCTAATCAATGGGCTTTGTTTGGAAGGCAACATGCATCAAGTGGCAACATTACTTGAACGTATGCAACAGATTGGATGTCCGCCCAATATTAAGACTTATGGAGGGATTATTAATGGATTATGCAAGATTGGTAACACAAGTACAGCTCTAAAGTGTCTTAGGAAGATGGAGGAGAGAAATTTCCAGCCAGATGTAGTGCTTTACAGCACAATTATAGATAGTTTGTGCAAAGATCGAATGGTAAGCGAGGCTTTAAAGTTAAGCGTAGAAATGGCCAGCAATGGTATTCAACCCAATGTTGTCTCTTACACTTGCCTAATTCAAGGTTTATGTAATTTTGGTAGATGGAAAGATGCTAGTACTCTGTTGAAGGAGATGCTGCAAAAGAGAATCATGCCAAATAAGCAAACCTTCAGTATACTGGTGGACACATATTGCAAAGAGGGTATGATAAAGGAGGCGGAAGACATAATGGATATGATGATCAAAATAGGGGAGGAGCCTGATGTGGTCACCTATAGTTCTTTGATTGATGGCTATTGTTTGCAAAGCCAAATGGACAAGGCCATGGAAGTACTCAAATCTATGGTTGACAGAGGCTGCTCACCAAATGTTGTAACTTATAGCTCATTGATCCATGGATATTGTAGAGAGAAGAACATTGAAAAAGCCATTAATCTTTTCAATGAAATGGTTAATAATGGATTGATTCCAAATGTTGTGACCTGGACCACTCTCATAGGAGGGTACTGCCAATCTGGTAGACCACACACTGCAATAGAGCTGTTTTACAAGATGCACAAATATGACCAAGTTCCAAATATCCAGACTTGTGCTGTTTTACTGGATGGCTTATGCAATTGCCTGCTTATTGACGAGGCAATATCATTGCTTGAAGTGATGGAGAAGAGTAGTTTGGATCTTGACATCGTGATTTACAATGTTATGCTTAATGGATTGTGCAGTACTGGAAAATTGGATCCTGCAAGAGAACTGTTTTCTTCATTATCAGCCAAAGGGTTGCAGATTGATATTTATACTTATAACATAATGATCAAGGGACTCTGTAAAAAAGGTTTACTGGATGAAGCTGAAGACTTGCTTAATAATATGGAAGAGAATGGTTACCCACCTGATAGCTGCAGTTATAATGTCTATGTACAAGGATTGTTGCAAAATAATGACTCTTCAAGGTCAATGAAATACCTTCAAATAATGAGAGGCAAAGGCTTTTCAGCAGATGCAACCACTACAAGTATGTTTGTGGACTTCATGTCTGCCAGTCCAGAAGATAAAGCAATCCAAGAATTTCTTGGAAAGTCTGTTTGATGCTTGCTTCTTGATGTTCCTTCATGGGATGCAACCCTGTGTTTGGTGCTTCACATCTTTGTAAGTGGAAGGATTATATACAGTTAAGACTAAACTGTCATTGGCCAAGGTCATATGTGCTGCTACATTACTGCTGGTTGCACAGAATGATGAAACTAGTGTATCTCCTATATTTTACTAGTAGCGAGTGGCTTCCCTGTAATTGTAAGTTTTCCAAGCTCTAATTGTGACTTTTCTTTTGAAAGCTCTTCTAACCAGCTTAAAATAGATCATATGTATGCTCTGTTGAATTTTTGAAACTCAATGTTTTGCTTGCTTTTCTGGGGCCGGGGATGATGCATCTGATTTACATTTGTATATTTTCTTGAAGTTGCAAGAAAATGTATCAATGCAGTATATCAAATTTCAAGGTTGTATTATGTGGCCAACGAACTTTCCAATGTTGCTAGCTAGTAAAATTTAACAAAGCTCATTAAGCAGCATATGTAACTCTGTTTTGCAGCAAAGATTAGCAATACTATTAATGTTTATCCTTGTTTGTCTTAAATCATTTTCTTGATTTGTCATGTTTATGGAGACTTAGGACTTTGAGCCTCTGCTAGTGAGTCAAACAAAGAACAAGCCAATGTCTTTACTTTCTCCGAGTATTCAATCACAATTTCTCTGCAAGTTCATTATCTACAACTCATCAATCATAGCAAAATTTTCACTTTAGAGGGTTTAAAAATGAATTTAGAAATGGCCATCATAAAGAGCAAAACTGTGGGTTCACTAGAAATGTAATCATATAAGAGTTCAGATATCCATTGCTAGAAATGTGGAATGGATATCATGAATCAAGATCAAAAGGCGAAACTATGCTAAGGAAATTAATGAATTGTTAACAAGTCCTAGCATGTCCAAGGGCTAATACCAACATAATTATATATTATCACACACACACCTGCAGACTGCTGGTATTTCTTCTGGTTTGGGTGGATGTGGAGCCATGTAACATCCAAGTGTATCCCTCCAATTCGTGGTCGTGTCTTTGTACAAACTATAATTGGAAATATAGATAACTTTCTTGCGAGGATCACGGGTGTAAAACTCTTTCCTAACCTCCACATCTTGTTCATGAAATCTGCAAGCTCCATTGATCATGTCATCCAAAACTTATTACTTGAAAGAAGCCCCCATTTCCACATGCATTTCTAACTTTTCCCACAACTTCAGTTCTTTGAATAGGCTCACTAAGGATTCTGAACTTTGAGATAAATGATGGGGATACTGAACTTTGATTCATTGGCTGTGGCTGATCTCTCATTTTTAAACTATCCACAGTGAAAAATACATGAAACTTTTGTGACACCAGCCTTTGAATCATCAAATGTTTTAAGTTCACTTTTCCTGTCATAAGTGGAAATAGGTCCTGCCTTCAATTCACTTGTGCTTGTGGCCATCTTATTTACAAACTAGCTTTGCTTTGCTATAATTTTTTCTAAAGAATGCTTTATTTATAGGCATGAAGGGTAGGGAATGTGAATCCTTTGTTTATAATGTTCCATATGGTAACTGAACTTAGATGCAAAAGCACCCTTTTTTCTTTCCCAGTAATTTCTGCATATAGGACTATTGAAATAAAGTCCAATAAACGCACAGCATTTTGAACAAATAAATGAATAAATAAAAGTAAAAAAAAAACTTTGATTTAGAAAGGGATGAAATTCTCTATCTTCTGCTACTTCTGTTTACCAGATCTTGTAACTTATAACTCATTGATCCAGGGATATTGTAGAAAGAAGAGCATTGAAGCAGTGCTCAATCTTTTCAATGAAATGGTTAATAATGGATTGATTCCTGATGTTGTGACCTGTAACATTCTTATGGGAGGGTTCTGCAGCTATAATTTTTTCTAAAGAATGCTTTATTTATAGGCATGAAGGGTGGGGAATGTGAATCCTTTGTTTATAATGTTCCATATGGTAACTGAACTTAGATGCAAAAGCACCCTTTTTTCTTTCCCAGTAATTTCTGCATATAGGACTATTGAAATAAAGTCCAATAAATGCACAGCATTTTGAACAAATAAATGAATAAATAAAAGTAAAAAAAAAAAAACTTTGATTTAGAAAGGGATGAAATTCTCTATCTTCTGCTACTTCTGTTTACCAGATCTTGTAACTTATAATTCATTGATCCAGGGATATTGTAGAAAGAAGAACATTGAAGCAGCGCTCAATCTTTTCAATGAAATGGTTAATAATGGATGGATTCCTGATGTTGTGACCTGTAACATTCTTATGGGAGGGTTCTGCCAAGTTGGAAGATCACAGGCTGCAATAGAGCTGTTTTATAGCATGCACAACTACGGCCAAGTTCCAAATGTCCGGACCTGTGCGATTTTACTGGATAGGATATGCAAATCCCAGCTCATTGATGAGGCAATATCATTGTTTCAAGTGGTGGAGAAGAGTAGTTTGGATCTTAACATTGTGATTTACAATATTATTCTTGATGGATTGTGTGGTGCGGAAAATTGGATGCAGCAAGAGAACTCTTTTCATCTTTACCAGCCAAAGGCTTGCAAGTTGATGTTTATACTTATACCATAATGATCAAGGGGCTCTCTAAAGAAGGTTTACTGGATGAAGCTGAAGACTTGCTTATTAATATGAAGGAGAATGGTTGCTTACCAAATCGTTGCACTTATAATGTCTATGTGCAAGGATTGCTGCAAAATAATGACTCTTCAAGGTCAATGAAATACCTTCAAATAATGAAAACAAGAGGTTTTTCAGCAGATGTGACCACAATGACTATGTTTCAGGACTGCATGTCTGCCAATCCAGAAGATAAAGCAATCCAAGAATTTGTTGCAAACCCTGTTTGATGCTTGCTTCTAGACGTTCCTTTGCGGGATGCAATCCTGTGTTTGGTGCTCCACGACTTCGAATGTGGAAGGGTTATGCACAATTAAGGATACAATGTCATGGCCAAAGTCATGTGTGCTGCTACATTAGTGTGGGTTGCACAGGATGATGGTACTTGTCTTTCTCCTATGTCCTATAATTGTAGACACCCAAGAGACTTGACTTACTGTTGGTGGCTTCCTTTTAATTGTGTATTTATAAGATGCAATTGTGGAACCAGTTTAAAAATTGATCACAATGAGTAGGCTGATCTTGATTTGGGAAATTGGCTGTTTTTCTTGCTTTTATTTTATTTTTATTTTTATTGTATATTATCTTCTATGAGATGGAGCTGCTGTTTTATGTATTGATATCTTCTTTGAGTTTTAAAATAATCAATACAGCCTGTGAAGTTTGAAAGTCATATCATGTGGCCAACATAAAGGGTGAACGATCCTATGTTGTAGGTAGTAATCGTTTAGGGCAGAAATTCTATCTTGGGTTGTTCGAGAGCATATATTTCATAAGATTCAGTAATCTTGCCATTAGCACTACCAGAAGTAAACACACTGCATGCTAGCCTCATATTTCCCAGAGTTGATGCCTTCTGGCAGATTGTTGTGATTAACATAATTATACATGTACTGATAGCCAGATAACTATATATTCAGAATGCTTCAATTTCAATATATGTTATTTAACTTAAACGGTATATATATTACATGACCCTTTTTTGGATTTAATTTATGTACCAATACTTCCTTATGACTTCAGAATTCAATGTTACAGTAACACTAACAGGACAGTTAGTAGTATTGGAGTATTCCAACTTAGATTGATTTCCACCATTCATTCAGAACTTTTCTAAACTGTTCACGTGAACTTCAAAGGCAATTATGATCTATCCAGTACTTGATGCAGTAGATGAACATGTTGAAAATCAGGTGAGAATGGTGCAACTAAAAGCAGCAAGAATATTGACATACCAGGTCTGTCATCTTACAGACTTTCCCTTGCTATTATTGATACTTTCTTGCATGCAAATTGGCTCTTTCTCTTATTGTTACTTTCTTAAGTAAATTCAATATATAAATACATAGATGAGACTTGGCATACCATATAAGCAATCCCTTTTATAATTTATATCTGAACAACCATATTCAAGTGCATGGGACTAGGCTTTTTATATATCAAGTTTCATATTGATTTCATTGTGCAAAGCAATTCAACTTTTGATAAGTAACATGCATGCTTATCTTGTTCACCCCTGAAGGAAACTTATGCAGATTGAGCATGCAGCTTGGGTTGGTTTTCCAGTTCTTGATGCTTCATGTCCAATGTTCACAAGACTCAAAAGGTCACAATTGAAGGATCAATTATTGAGGTGAGCCATAGCCAGTTCTAAGAACATCAAGATCACTACGTGTAATTGTTATGTTCACAAATTGAATGTAATAGTGAGGAGTTTCCATCAATGCCCTTCACATAATTATGTTCCAAGTAATCTTTCAAAGAATTTCCCGGGCCTTGATGCTTTGCTAAGACTCTGTGCTGAACACTAAAGAACTTGTCATTCGTCAGAAGCTGCAAAGAAAAATAGATACTGATATGCACAATCCAATACTTGTTTCACATGTATAACCTATGCTAAATTAGTACAATAGCAACCAAATATTGCACTGATGAAAAACTATATAAGTTTGAATACCAAACATGTAGAAATATCATATCTTGAGAGCTCAAGCCTACTGCCTTAAATATCAAATATTCTAACCATTCATTTACTAGTAGCATAAAGCTACGACTTACAAAATGTTTTATAGTATGCTTTGTAAGAGCAAATCTCCAAGCCGATATCCTTGTGTCTGTCTTTTTATGAGTTGGGATTTTATTTTTGCAGTTACAGGGTGCTTAGAGCTTAAGAAAATGGACATGAGGCAGAGCTGCATGCATGGGAGGCGCACGATGTAAGAATTATTTAGCTTCCTTATATGTATATTAGAACAGCAAACTGTTTTTGAAAGTAGGGTCAATTGGAAGTTCAGGACTGTCTATGTTAACACTCTTCTCTAGCTCTTGGCGATATGTTCATGTTTATTAGTAGCTCTAATTACTTACAACATACTAATTTCAGCAAATGCCCCTCTAAAACAAGAATTTCTAGGTCCTTCTAGAGGTCTTCTTTTCTGTAGTTCCTGTTATCAAGATTTTATTATCTATTCTGAATTGACTGAGTTAAATGGCTTATGGTTTTGAAGGTTGGGCCATGTGATATGCAGTGATCATAACTTGGTTACTTGTACATATTCAATTAAGGAAAAAAAAAAAAAAAAAGATTTTCCTTACACCATTTAGAAGCTTAAAAATCCGATTACTGTGGTGTATGTTTATTATTCTTTATGCTTCCACATTAAAATCCCCAATTCATGTTAGTGAATAAGAATAAAATAAGTGGCAATAGAGCTTAAAAGCATTGTACATTCTATCAAGCAGTAGTGACACGTAATCATAGGTCTGTAGAGCAATTCTGATTTTACTATGATCAAGAATTTGGAATATTGGCACCATTTTTTCTGCCAGTAAACAGCCCGTAAGGTTGGCGCCAATCAAACTCCAAGCATAAATTCGGTCCAATAACGAGTGAACCAACAAGTACAATTATGCAACAACACTTTCAAATTAAATCACCCAACCAAACTTTACATTCGGTCCAATAAAGGTTTCTATGCATATATTTGATGTCTTGAGTCATTCATTAGCCTTAATTAGCTATTCCCTTATTAAATTGAATAAAACCATTATAGTAGCATTCATATAGATTAAGATCCTAATAGTTTGATACCTAGTCATATATATTATTCTCAATTGTCTCTAATTAAGAGAAAAATCTAATAATTGAGCATTAAGTACTTTATCGTGGAGATCTTCTGTTCAAATTTCATTGGGATCGAGCACAAAGTTAAAAAGGCTCATATTGCACCAATTGGCAATGACCTTTTTTTCATATAAACTAAAATGACCTTACTCACATATCAGGGATATCTATGTTAGAACCATCCAAATTAAAAACATTGTAATTGTTACTTTTGAGAAGTCCCTTAGCTAACAAGAATATTTCTTTATCCAAGTTCTAGAAGTAAAAAAAAAGGGGTTTCTAGTAACCTATCCAATTTTATTGTTTTTATTTTCCAAAGCTTCAATTTAATTTGGAGATTCATCCAGATATAGAGAAGCCTAAATCAACTTTTTTGTTTGTTTTTTTGTTTTTATGTGTAATGATAAAGAGACTCTTACTTCTTAAATAGGATCTGTAATTATAATCTTTGTCCCTTACTGATATATAAAAATTCTTAAACAAATGCAAGAGTCATTTTTCTGAAGTATTGTCATTTTAAATTTTGGTCTATTTCAGCTTCCAAATGATCAAACAGCAGGGGGCAAAACAAAAATAGATTTGAGAGGGTTGTAATGGGGAAAGTTTTGTTGATAACAATCATGTTGATCACACTCACACTGGTGAATGCAACTGACAAAGCTGAACCAAATCCCCAATACATAAAAGTCTTATTGCCAATGCCACATCCTCAGAACTCTGATAATTTCTCTCACTATCTCCCTTTTCGTTCAATGGTAGCAAGAAAGATTTCAATTCGAAATGTAAGAGACAACGCATGAAGCTTCACAGCAACTCTGACAATTTCCCTTCTTATGTTCATTACTATCCTTAGCAAAACAAATATTTACTTCAATTAGTCATTTCGTTTGTTATGCCTAGTTTAATTAAGTAGTATTCATTATGCGAAGATTTAGTGCAGAAGTTAAATTATCTTGTTGCATCAACTTATCTGAACAAAAAAACAAAATAAAAAATCCGAAATAGTTCTTCATAGAATGGAGAATATAAGAATGGCATTTTGCAAGGATCATTATGATCATTGTAAATTGTAGTACTTTAATTAATTTTTTTTTTGGTTTCATAACGTGAAAGTTCAAATTCTACAATTAAAACCCTCATTACTAGATCACACATGTAACTTATAATAGTTTGAATTGATATAAATCAAGTTCTCACTCCCTCAAAATATATTCTCGTCCCTTTTACATGTGTGAAAGCTAAATTTTTGTCATGTTTGTAATAACTAATCTTTAACATGGCACATTTTAGCTACAACTTTAGATTTGAATATAAAACCTGTAATTCATAGTAACACAGGTGAAAGTTAACCTCTTTATTTTCTACCAAATCAAAATCCAAATCATGGCTTTTAGGAGTCACTTGTGGGTAAAAGAGTTGATGACACTTTGAAGACGATTAAGTTCCACAAAACTAAAACACATGTTACTGTATTCAAGAAAGATGATATAATTCATTTAGACATGGGATTTCACAATTTAGGCATAATAATTATAGAGTCTGAAGGAAAAATTCTAGAAATGTGTACTCTTCATCATTGAAATGCTATATATACAGCCTAATGTTGTTGATATTCTGAGTGAGAGCCATAAGTTATATGGATCCATTTGGTAATATAGCAAGCTAAGAGTACTATATTTTATAAATAAACTTTATCAGATGCTCACATTCTAATCATTAAATTACTTTTCTCTTTGCCAACACGGGTTGGCTCAGTTGGTCAAAAGGTTTCAACTTAAGACTCTGCATCTTCTAAGCGCCGAGTTTGAACCCTCTTGTGATAAAAAATCTCACTTGATAGACAACTCTCATCACAGAGATTCCTTGACGCCCAGGGGCTAATTGAATAGCCTCCTCTGAGTGGGCCTCTGTCTATCTTCTCGTGGGATCTCAAGTATATCACTGATGTCCTGCTCGATAATATTGGAATAATATATTCTTACCATTTTTGCTTACCAAAAAAAAAAAATTACTCTTTTCTTTCATGAACCCATATATTTACATGATCTAAAAAAAATGAAGGAAAGAAAAAAAGACCTATTTGTTAGACCAAGGTTTCAGGAGTGGCTTTAATTCATTTGAAAGAGGACATCTTCTAGCTTTAATTGTTTATGCTCCCAAATATTTTAATAAGACAATCAGATTACACGTACATCCTGTTCTATTTAGTTGATACATCACAATCTACTAAACACAAAAAAAGGAAGAAAGAAATAGATTAATCAAAATTAATTATAAACTTTAGTATTTAGGATTTAGTTCAACAAACATATCTTCTTCACCAGTCATTTGTCTTTATTGTTTGATTTACTTTTGATTTCAATCTCTGAACTTAGAATTGCTAAGAATAATAATTAAGAAATCAGAAAATTCAATGTCCACTTTGGAACAATGAAACTTATGCACAATCACAACCATGAATTGGTCTCATAATCAGTGAGAATTTTGTATTTTTGTTATACATCACAAATTCAGCCATATATTGATTAAAGCAAATACCATGATAGTATACCACATCAAGTCTTTTTCAGCAGTGCCTCATAATCTTTGTCATAAGTATTTGTTCATACCAAGTTTCTATAAGTATTTGTTCACTTTAGGTTTCTTTTTTTCTCTGAAAACATTTATTGGACTGCTTCACAAAAAACATTTATTGGACTGCTTTACAAAAAACATTTATTGGACTGCTTCACAAATTCTAGAGGAAATACTTGTCAGGGTATTTTAACAAGCATCTCCACAGAAAATTAATGTGTATTTCCTCTCTTTAGGAAGAATTTTAATTTCAAAGGACAAGTAATCTCCATAACCACTATTTTAAGTGTCCATCATATCTGTAGTTATAGCTAGTGAACTGCAAGTGCTGCAGTTGGTTATGCTAAGTATGTTTTCTATGCAATTGCCTTTGGTGTTCTACTAAGGCCTATGACTATTTCCTTTTGTTTTCTTGCACTTCCTCACAAAATTCTTGTTTAATTCATCAGTATTTTTCTATACCCATTACTATGGCCCAAATTATTTTTGGCCCATTTAGGCCCAATTGCCCTAATTACCAAAATGTCTCTCATGCTTCTATATATACTATTCTCTAATAGGTATTATTACTTTGAACTTTCTTCATTTATTACTTCACCTACTCGAGATCGACCTAACTTGACATTCGGAGTTCGAGTATTCTCAACCTGACCTTTAGTTTACTTGTACTCACTATGTAGATTAGGTCTTGATCTTAACTCAACTTGCATCCAGTCACCCAACCTAATCTCCTGACCTCAACAAGGGCATCATCAGTATTGGTAAGTATTTGCATTAGAGTAGAAACACAGTAGCAATAGATTCTTATGATAATCTTATCATTACAATGAAAGAGTTCTAGTTTCAGCTCAATATATTGATCCTCATTGATTAAGATAATAGCAAATCATAGCTTCAATTCCAAGCAAATGTTACAAAGAGTGTGTATTTGTAATGCATCCAATGCAATACAAACGTACATACATACATGTTATCTAGTTTACTCAATTGCTTATTCATGCTAAACCACTTTTATCTACAGCACACTTTGTAACTCAAACCCTGAAATGCAGCAAAGTACAAGTGCCATCAAGGCCTTTTGCATTATAGAAAGCTACATAATCTGCAATTCAAATGTAGTATGTCTCTGCATTCAAATGTAGTAAAATAAAAAAATTAGCAACTAAGTGGCATCAACTTCTTAGGCTTGCTAATGAAATTTCTGTTGAATAGTTTGTAAATGAGTTGTGGAACTAAGTCCACATTGGATAAATTAATGAAGAGATAAGGCTTTATAAAAGGCAAACAAAAGCTAAGATTAAAATTGATATATGAGCTACACAAGCCCATGACTCCTAGTGTTAGTATTTCTAACTTAGAGGCTTAGAGGAAGAAGAGCAGAAAAACAAAGTTATATGCAGCAAATATTGTTCTTGGTCTTCTTACCTTTTCCATTCATCTTAGTTGCTATATATACACCAAAGTTAATTATTAGTACATGTCCATACCTAGATCATACCACACTATACTAGTCAACAACGACTATTTCAGTTTATCTAAACTAGCAAGTAATAACACATCAACATAAGATTTTCTACAGTAACAAAAAAGAAATATTTCCTATCTTAGAACAAAGAAAAATCTCATAGTTCAATACCTTGTCTATTTGCTAGCAAATCAAAGATGCTTAAATGTCTTTGATTAGCACTTGGGGCATCTTCGGCTTTAATATAACAAATATTTTAATATCCGATTTTATTATTGGACCAGTTCGGTTCAGGTCAATTACAACTGTTTGATTAATGTCTATTTCAAACAAAGAGTTATGTCTGTTAATAACTGATCAAACATATTTGTTTAGAAGTGTCTTTTCAAGTCTATAAAAGGGAAGTTCCAAATGAATTAAGTTTCACGTTTTTCTATTGAGAGCTTTTAGAATTTTGTTGTATTCTGTGGTAACTTGCTTTTGTAGATAAGCAATATTATACTCAAGACAATGTAATCATTTATACCTCAAAGCCAACTATTTTATTGTTGACTATTTCTAACAAATTTTGCTATTGCAAGAATCCCTTATGTGAAAAGAACCTTTTCAAGAATTACAATTGATGAAATTTTGTTATCTGCAGAAGTTCCAAATGCCTGCTTCTCACCTACCACATCAGAAAAATAGCTTCTATTGCCACAAAAGAAAATGGGATTTTGGTTAGTGGCCATTAACACCAAAATGCACTTCCACTCGCTGGAAAGCACATTTAAGCTGTTCACTATTAACAGATGGAAACACAATTCATAGCCTGTCCTCCAATTTAAAGGCTCTTAGATAAAATATATTCATCAAACCGTGTTTGATCCTTTGTGGGTTTTATCAACAAATTCTAGCTGGTCCTTAATTCAATACATTGGCTAAGAATAGAATATTTCATAGCATAACAATAAATACAAACTTTCAAAGTTAAATAGCTTAATCTCTAAACTGTTAGCACATACCTGCATACTTGTGGCAAGTCTTCTGGTTTGGGAGGATTAGAAGCCAGGTAACAAAGAAAAGTGTCCTTCCAATTAAGTGCTGGTGAACTATAGAGATCAAAATTGCTATTGTACAAAAAGGGTTTCAATTGATCTCTTGTGTATAGTTCTTTCTTTACCTCTTCATCTTGCTCATAGAACCTTCTAACCCCATCTTTCATTTCTTCCAGAACACTCACAGGGATGCCATGATTGATCACTTGAAAGAAACCCCATTTCTCAGATGCTTCTCTGACCTTGTCAACAGGCTCTCTCTGTTTGCTGGGATCTTTATCAATCTCAGCAAGGTCTATAACAGGAATAATGTGCTGTGAGGGGCCTGAGTTTGAGGCTTTCTCAAATTTATCAGGTGGGTGGTAGAATAAGTGAGGGCTCTTTGAAACCCCTGCATCAACAAGCCCTTTAACACTAGCTTTTGTATCATCAAAAGCTTTGAGTTCAGCTACTCTATCAGATTCTGGCTTCATTGTTCCTCCCATTTCGTGCCAGTAACCCCCATCTTCCTTCCCTTGGAAGTGACCACAGAAAATCTTATATTTGAAGCTTCAAACTTACAACAACCGTACACATTACAAATTCCACAATTAATAATTTTAAGTTGATAGAATTTTTTTTTTTTTAATAAGATCAAATAGAAGTGTTATTGAATATATAATTTGTATTCAGTTATGTATGGTTTTTAACTGTAGAGCCATAAACGATTGGCCATTATTCAGTATGTATTGATGCCATTTTTTATAATGTGCATCATAGTCTTTGCCTTTATTTATGACGTCAAATTGTTAGCCATGAAATAATTATAAGATAAATCATATTATGAGTAAGAAAAAAAAAAATCTCTGTTGGTATAATTAAAATTCAAACTAGGAAAAAAAGAATGAGGAGACTAACCTTATGACTAGAAACACATTCTATTCAGTTAAAACTCTTTCTCTACACAAAATGAGATTATGTGAGAAAAATTAATGTGTAATTATTAATTAAGCACTATTATTCTAAAGTTACAAACATTTAATGTGACTTGGTTAAAGTGAGTTACTTCATGAGCCACTTTCTCTGCTTACAATTGGGACATCCACAAGTTGAGACGAAGTCAAGAATTGGATAATGGTAGTGGTAGCTGCTAAGAATGTTGACATTTGTCCTCTCCTCCTTCCCCTAAATCTTGCTATGTCAAAAGTGAGATTTGTTATGCTATCTAAGGAGTAGCACTGCTATCTTAGGTTTTAATGAGACTCACATCAAAAAATTAATGTTATTATGAAAATCTAAAAAAATTAAGTCACGTGGTATATAATAAAATTTAAGATTAAATATGTTAAAAAAATCACAATTAATAGCTATAATTAATTTAGTATTTTTTTTATATTGCTATATTTATGTATTTTATAAGAAGACAAAGAAAAATAATAATAAATAGTAAGAATTTGAAAATTTGCAACTACTACTGGGAATTGCATTTTGCTTTAAACAATGTGAAGACTAAAGATTATGGCATACCACACTGCTAGGAGTGCTGGACTGGTGGCATTCTTGTGATTTATGTCATTTGCTTTTTATTTTTTAATAATTTCTATTTCCTCTTGCTGCCATCCCCATTCCAGATAGGTATTCAACCTACGGTTATCTAAACCAATCTTGCTTTTGTCTCTCAAATTGAAATCCCACTCAGAAAGGCACAAACTTTGGGCTCAATTCAATGCTGCGAACAAATACTAGAGCTTCTTCTATTTGTTCCTTCTCTTGGTCTTGGAATCCAACTTATTCTTCTCTCAGCGACGCCGCTGCTCCAGAAATGGATGAGAGCAAAAGCAGAAACCACTTGTTCAATTCAATTACAGATCTATGCAGCTCTGATAAATTCAAAAATGTTGAGGAAAAGCTCACTAACACTCACCTTTGTTCTGCGCTCACAACCTTGCATGCTCATGAAATGGATGAGAGCAAAAAGAGAAATCTTTTCTTGGAATCGGTGAGAAATCAATGTAGGTCTGGCCAACTAAAAAATGTGGATCATGCTGTACGTTTATTTCATATTATGATTACATTAAATCCTTTGCCATCTCCACCTGACTTTGTGCTACTATTAGGAGTGATTGTGAGGATGAAGGAATATACAAGTGCAATTTCTTTGATTAAACGTATGCATTCCTTAGGCGTCAGACCTAATGTCTATAGTCTTAATGTTTTGATCAATTGTTATTGCCGTTTGAAGCAATCGGGTTTTGGGTTCTCAATTTTGGGGACAATGTTCAAACTTGGCTTGGAGCCTGACACGGTGACTCTTAACACTCTAATCAGTGGGCTTTGTTTGGAAGGCAACATGCATCAAGTGGCAACATTACTTGAACTTATGCAACAGATTGGATGTCCGCCCAATATTAAGACTTATGGCGCGATTATTAATGGATTATGCAAGATTGGTAACACAAGTACAGCTCTGAAGTGTCTTAGGAAGATGGAGGAGAGAAATTTCCAGCCAGATGTAGTGATTTACAGTACTATTATAGATAGTTTGTGCAAACATCAAATGGTAAGCGAGGCTTTAAATTTATGCGTAGAAATGGCCAGCAATGGTATTCAACCGGATGTTGTCTCTTACACTTGCCTAATTCAAGGTTTATGTAATTTTGGTAGATGGAAAGATGCTAGTACTCTATTGAAGGAGATGCTGCAAAAGAGAATCATGCCAAATAAGCAAACCTTCAGTATACTGGTGGACACATATTGCAAAGAGGGTATGATAAAGGAGGCAGAAGACATAATGGATATGATGATCAAAATAGGGGAGGAGCCTAATGTGGTCACCTATAGTTCATTGATTGATGGCTATTGTTTGCAAAGCCAAATGGACAAGGCCATGGAAGTACTCAAATCTATGGTTGACAGAGGCTGCTTACCAGATGTTGTAACTTATAGCTCATTGATCCATGGATATTGTAGAGAGATGAACATTGAAAAAGCCATTAATCTTTTCAATGAAATGGTTAATAATGGATTGATTCCAAATGTTGTAACCTGGACCACTCTCATAGGAGGGTACTGCCAATCTGGTAGACCACACACTGCAATAGAGCTGTTTTACAAGATGCACAAGTATGACCAAGTTCCAAATATCCAGACTTGTGCTGTTCTACTGGATGGCTTATGCAAATGCCAGCTTATTGACGAGGCAATATCATTGCTTGAAGTGATGGAGAAGAGTAGTTTGGATCTTAACATCGTGATTTACAATGTTATGCTTGATGGATTGTGCAGTACTGGAAAATTGGATCCTGCAAGAGAACTGTTTTCTTCATTATCAGCCAAAGGGTTGCAGATTGATATTTATACTTATAACATAATGATCAAGGGACTCTGTAAAAAAGGTTTACTGGATGAAGCTGAAGACTTGCTTAATAATATGGAAGAGAATGGTTACCCACCTGATAGCTGCAGTTATAATGTCTGTGTACAAGGATTGTTGCAAAATAATGACTCTTCAAGGTCAATGAAATACCTTCAAATAATGAGAGGCAAAGGCTTTTCAGCAGATGCAACCACTACAAGTATGTTTGTGGACTTCATGTCTGCCAGTCCAGAAGATAAAGCAATCCAAGAATTTCTTGGAAAGTCTGTTTGATGCTTGCTTCTTGATGTTCCTTCATGGGATGCAACCCTGTGTTTGGTGCTTCACATCTTTGTAAGTGGAAGGATTATATACAGTTAAGACTAAACTGTCATTGGCCAAGGTCATATGTGCTGCTACGTTACTGCTGGTTGCACAGAATGATGAAACTTGTGTATCTCCTATATTTTACTTGTAGCTAGTGGCTTCCCTGTAATTGTAAGTTTTCCAAGCTCTAATTGCGACTTTTCTTTTGAAAGCACTTCTAACCAGCTTAAAATAGATCATATGTTTGCTATGTTGAATTTTTGAAACTTTGTTGTTTGCTTGCTTTTCTGGGGCCGGGGATGATGCATCTGATTTACATTTGTATATTTTCTTGAAGTTGCGAGAAAATGTATCAATGCAGTATATCAAATTTCAAGGTTGTATTATGTGGCCAACGAAGTTTCCAATGTTGCTAGCTAGTAAAATTTAACAAAGTTCATTAAGCAGCATTTGTAACTCTGTTTTGCAGCAAAGATTAGCAATACTATTAATGTTCATCCTTGTTTGTCTTAAATCATTTTCTTGATTTGTCATGACAAAGAACAAGCCAATGTCTTTACTTTCTACGAGTATTCAATCACAATTTCTCTGCAAGTTCATTATCAGCAACTCAACAATCATAGCAAAATTTCACTTTAGAGGATTTAAAAGTGAATTTAGAAATGGCCATCATAAAGAGCAAAATTGTGGGTTCACTAGAAATGTAATCATATAAGAGTTCAGATATCCATTGCTAGAAATGTAGAATGGATATCATGAATCATGATCAAAAGGCGAAGCTATGCTAAGGAAATTAATGAATTGTTGACAAGTCCTAGCATGTCCAAGGGCTAATACCAACATAATTATATATTACCACACACACACACACTTGCTGGTATTTCTTCTAGTTTGGGTGGATATGGAGCCATGTAACATCCAAGTGTATCCCTCCAATTCGTGGCGGCGTCTTTGTTCAAACTATAATTGGAAATATAGATAACTTTCTTGCTAGGATCACGGGTGTAAAACTCTTTCCTCACCTCCACATCTTGTTCATGAAATCTGCAAGCTCCACCGATCATGTCATCCAAAACATGAGTTGGAATTCCATGGTTTATTACTTGAAAGAAGCCCCCATTTCCACATGCATTTCTAACTTTTCCCACAACTTCAGTTCTTTGAATAGGCTCACTAAGGATTCTGAACTTTGAGATAAATGATGGGGATACTGAACTTTGAGTCATTGGCTGTGGCTGATTTCTCATTTAGATTAAACTATCCACAGTGAAAAATACATGAAACTTTTGTGACACCAGCTTCTATGAGCCCTTTGACACCAGCCTTTGAATCATCAAGGGCCTGTTTGCTTTAGGAAATGTTTTCATATTTTCATTTCCTATTTTCATTTTTTGAAATATGTTTTCATTTTCACATTTTCATTTTTAAAAAACATGTTTGGTGATATTTTTCTATTTCCATTCTCAACCCACATCTTGTAGAACGCTGAAATTGTGTGTTTTGGCTGTTACTGTAAAAAGTTGATGTGGGGCTTTTGGCGGTGGAGACATGGATTTCTTTCACCTCTTTTGCTTCAGTGCTGGTCATGAAAGATGGTATGCTGAAAACTTTTGAGTAAATATTGCTTCGTATCATCACGGCAAGTGCTCCCTCCTAGCCCACTTTCTTTTTTGCTTACACAAGTTACTACTATGCTCCCACTTTTTTCTCATTCCTGACACCACCGTCCGACACTCATCAAATGTGTAAGCTGCGCAGCATGATACAAGGCAAGAAGCTGCCACATCATTTTCTTCGAAAAAAATTGGGAGCTTTTTGCTTAAAAACGATTTAGAATTTTTAAAATTGAGGACTGATTACAATTTCAGAGAGCAAAATGACTGTGATTATAGGATGGAAATCAAATTAGGAGAGGTTTAGGGCACATGAATATGACTGAGAATGAGAATCAGAAGCTGCAGATTTTAGAAGTTGGGATCAATGAGAAAGAGAGAGAGGTCTCGTTGAAGAAAAAAAAAAGTTAACAAAATTGCAAAATTGCCACTGGTTACAAATGAAAACACTGAAAACATCTTTTTTACGTTTTCAGTTTGTAGTGTATTTTAGGAAATGTTTTCAAGTGTTTTCAATGAAAATGTTTCTTATTTATTGAACCAAACACGTTTTTAGACATGATTTCTATTTTCACTGGAAATGAAAACAGAAAATGACTAAAGCAAACAAACAAGCTCCAAGTGTTTTAAGTTCACTTTTCCTGTCATAAGTGGAAATAGGTCTTGCCTTCAATTCACCTGTGCTTGTGGCCATCTTATTTACAAACTAGCTTTGCTTTGCTATAAATTTTTCTAAAGAATGCTTTATTTATAGGCATGAAGGGTAGGGAATGAGAATCCTTTGTTTATAGTGTTCCATATGGTAACTGAACTTAGATGCAAAAGCACCCTTTTTTCTTTCCCAGTAATTTCTGCATATAGGACTATTGAAATAAAGTCCAACAAATGCACAGCATTTTGAACAAATAAATGAATAAATAAAAGTAAAAAAAAAAACTTTGATTTAGAAAGGGATGAAATTCTCTATCTTCTGCTACTTCTGCTCTCAGATGTTAAGGTGGTGAGTTGTATGACCAACAATAAGCATTTACCAATCCTTTTCTAAGAGAGACAGAAGACAAATTAAATGCAATAATATTATGATTTTCCTCAGTTTTTTTGTTTTTTTTTTTTTTTGAATGATGTCATGTGGCCATGATATTATTATTAATTTTAAAAAAAAAAAAAAACCTTCTAGGAGTAAGATTTGTTGGCATTAACGACTGTGTGGTTTAAATAGTCAATGTTATGATTTTCCTCAGTTTGTTTTTGTTTTGATCAATTGTTATTGCTGTTTGAAGTAAACGTGTTTTGGGTTATCAATTTCGGCGACAATGTTCAAACCTGTCTTGCTCTTGCTCTTGTTCTTGTCTCTCAAACTCAAATCCCACTCAGAAAGGCACAAACTTTGGGCTCAATTCAATTCCCACTCAGCCCCTAATCTTCACACCAATCAAACTCGATGCATAAATTCAGTCCAACAACGAGTGAACCAACAAGTACAATTATGCAACGATACTCAACCCAACCAAAGTTTACATTAGGTCCAATCATTATTTCTATGCATACATTTCAAGTCTTTAGTCATTCATTAGCATTAATTAGCTATTCCCTTATTAAATTGAATAAAACCATTATATATNCCTAATCTTCACGCCAATCAAACTCGATGCATAAATTTAGTCCAACAACGAGTGAACCAACAAGTACAATTATGCAACGATACTCAACCCAACCAAAGTTTACATTCGGTCCAATCATTATTTTTATGCATACATTTCAAGTCTTTAGTCATTCATTAGCATTAATTAGCTATTCCCTTATTAAATTGAATAAAACCATTATATATAGTAGCTTTCATATAGATTAAGTCACTAGATATGGTCTAGTGGTGAGGTTTGAATAGTATGCAGGGAGTTAGAGGTTCAAACCTCTTAGCCGTCATATAACAAACAAAAAAAATATAGATTAAGAGCCTAATATATTAGAGTAGTTTGATACCTAATCATATATATTGTCTTTAGTAATCCCTAACGGGACAACCTATTAATGGTTGAACACTAAGCATTCTCTTGTAAAGGTCCTCTGTTCCAATTCCGTTGGGATGGGGTGGAATGAAATTATGAGAAATGATAGATTATCCCTGCTATGTAGCTTCTAATGGGGAAAGTTTATTTTGTTGATAACAATCATGTTGATCACACTAACACTGGTGAATGCAACTGATGAAGCAGAACCAAATCTCCAGTACATGAAAGTCTTGTTGCTGATGCCACATCCTCAGAACTCTGATCTGATCACTTCTCTCACTATCTCCTTTTTCGTTCAATGGTGGCAAGGAAGATTTCAATTCAGAAATGTAAGAGACAAGGCATGAAGCTTATGCACAGCAACTCTGACAAAACCTTTCCTTTCCTATATTCATTACTATCCTTGCAATGAAGTATCATCGCATGAGATGAAAGGTTGCAAAAGAAATAATTACTTCAATTAATCATTTCGTTTGTTATACTTAGTTTAATTAAGTAGTATTCATTATGCTAAGATTTAGTGCAGGAGTCACATTATATAGTTTTGCATCAACTTATCTGAACAAAAAAAAAAATCTGAAAAAGCTCTTCATTAAATGAAAAATATAAGAATTAATTGGTTTTTGCAAGGATCATGTTGATCACGTTGGTTTTTTTCTTAGTTGCATGACAACGTGAAAGTTTAAACTCTATTATCAAAACCCTTACTAATAGACCACACCTAGTGGCTTATAATAATTTTAAGTTGATATTAATGTAGTAGATCGAGTTCTCACTCCCTCAAAGTTTTTATCCTCTTGACATGTGTGAAAGCTAAATCTTTGTCATGTTTGTAATAATTAATCTTTAGCATGGCAAATTTGAGTTTCTAGTTCTTCAACTCATATTAAAAATATTTTTTTTAAGTACTTTTAGCTATAACTTCATATTTAAATATAGAATCTATAAGTCTTGAAAATGATCTCAAGTTTATAATTCATATCACGGCAATTTGACCAGAATAGCACAGTTAGACAAAATAATTATATAAAATGGGTATTATTCAAAGAATTTATTTAGAAATGACAGTTTTGAATTGTTTAATATTTTTTCGATAAGTGAAGAGCACGTTTTACCTCTCTAAGGCAGGTTCAAATTGAACATGATTTACCTAATTTCCCTAAAAGATGATAAAATTCGTTTGGACTGGAAATTTCACAATTTAGGCTTAATAATTATAGAGTCTTAAGAAAAATTCTGGAAAGTATACTCTTTATCGTTGAAATGCTATATATATATACAGCTTAAGGTTGTTGATGTTATCAATGATAGCCATAATTTACATGGATCCATCTTGTAATATTGCAAGCTAAGAGTACTACTATATTTCACAAATAAAGTTGACCATATTTATGGTCACATTCTAATCATTAAATTACTATTCTCTTTCAGGAGTGGCTTTAATTCATTTTAATGATAACAAATTTATTTGAAAACGTCATGGGAAGAAGAATTATCTTTATTTTTTTGTAATAGGTTAAGAAGAATTTTTTTTTCGATTTTAGCAGTAAGGGTATCTTTAAGCCAATTTTCACGCACAAAGACAAACCTTCATCAAGTGATTTGAAGGTTAGGGTTTAGAATTATTTATTTTAGGTGTTAAACCCTAAACACTAAATCTTAACTCTAAACTCTAAATCCTAACCCTAAAACATAAATTGTACATTAAGTGAAATTTGATACTAAGTATTAAGTGATATAATAATATGCTTTATTGCTTTTAGTGTCGATTTGAGCAATTAATGGTGGTAAAAAAAAAATCGTAAATCACATATGGAATGATATTCCTTAGAGACATTTGGATTAAATAGAACATGAAATTTAAAACTTTGGCTATCACTTGAATTTCATGTAAGCATTTAATTTGTCAAATCACTTAACAAACACATATAACATGACCAAATTGATCCAATTTCAAAACTATAAATACTCATGATTTTATTTAAAATTAGGGGACCAACTTATTTTCCTAAACTATAGAGACAAAAATTACATTTAAGATCAACTATCGTATAATTTAAGAACCTAAATTTATATATATAAAACCAATTCACACCTCNATTTTTTTGTAATAGGTTAAGAAGAATTTTTTTTTTTCAATTTTAACAATAAGGGTATCTTTGGGCCAGTTTTTACGCACAAAGACAAACCTTCATCAAGTGATTTGAAGGTTAGGGTTTAGAATTATTTATTTTAGGTGTTAAACCCTAAACACTAAATCTTAACTCTAAACTCCAAATCCTAACCCTAAAACATAAATTGTACATTAAGTGAAATTTGATACTAAGTATTAAGTGATATAATAATATCCTTTATTGCTTTTAGTGTCGATTTGAGCAATTAATGGTGGTAAAAAAAAAATCGTAAATCACATATGGAATGATCCTTAGAGACATTTGGATTAAATAGAACATGAAATTTAAAACTTTGGCTATCACTTGAATTTCATGTAAGCATTTAATTTGTCAAATCACTTAACAAACACATATAACATGACCAAATTGATCCAATTTCAAAACTATAAATACTCATGATTTTATTTAAAATTAGGGGACCAACTTATTTTCCTAAACTATAGAGACAAAAATTACATTTAAGATCAACTATCGTATAATTTAAGAACCTAAATTTATATATATAAAACCAATTCACACCTCAACTTTGATTTCAACTAATTAAGGGCCTAAACTTTTTATAATATTAATAAAAAATGATGACATGCCTTAAATAAATATACAGAAGCTATATATTTTTATTTTTGATAATTTAATAAAATTAACAAAAATCTCTTCTTTAAATTCTTCATCTCCATTGACATTCCCTCCTGGTTCCTCTGCTTTCCTTTCATCGTCAGCTTCTAATCTTTCTCAAAAATAGGTTAGAAAATAAAACTTTAAGTTCCACCAAGCTATAACATTTACCTCTTGGGTTCGAACTAATTGTTCTCTCAGCACCATCACTGTTCAAAATGAAAATAGCTTGGAACAAGCCCTTGTTCCCTGAATGATCTTAGAAGATATAACTGTTGTAAAATGGTAGAAAGACCAAATGATAGTAGCAAAGAAAGTGGACCAATATAGAAAATGAGAAAGCTGAAAGTACAAAGAGGAGTGAAATTGTAATGTGGACGGGATCCAAGATTTTTATTAAAATACTTGCTAGCATAAAATATAGAAAATGATAAAACCATATAATGGTTTGTTTTTGTTGTTGACTGAGTTAAGATGAGGTCGACAACCTGCAAAAAGAAAGAAGGACGGTCAGGGGAGAGGCTAGAGCCGAAATCAGAGCTCTAGTGTCACCTCCGACGTTCAAGTTAGCTAGGTTGAGAGAGAAAGTGAGAGGAAACATGAGATTTGCTGAGATAGAGAGTGTATATCTTAAGCAAGGGTATTTTGACCTTTTTACTGTAACAAAAAGTAATGAGTTTATTAGGTATTATCAGTTTTTATTTTTATTTTAACACAAATTAAGCGTAAAATCATTTGCAATCTAAACTTTTAATTGGTTAATTTTATAACTTTTAGGCTTTTAGCTATGCCAAGCAAAATAGGTAAACGAAACCAGAAAAAAAAAATCTGATTAATTTAGACACAAAATTGAAAAAGGAAAAATACTAGCACATTATCTTGCCGATCTTAGTTTCCAATATTTGATGTTAAATTTTAATATTTTATACTAATCTAGTCAATTTAAAATAAGAATAATTAAATATGACTTTGAAAAATTTTAACTAAAACATTTTCATTAAGTTGAAGTTTTGAGTTTAATTTTATACTCCTCTAAAAACAAATAGCATAGCAATAAAAAAAAAAATAGCATAGTAGTGGTTTGAGGAGTTTGATTTAAATAATAAAAATATCAAAATACGTACAAGTGAATGAACCTTCTAAAAGGGATTCAAAAGAAAAATAATTACTTGTTTGAAACATTTTTTTAGTGAGATCATACTTAAGCAAGCCATTAAGCCACGTGGCATGGACGTTTAGTTAGTTGGTTGACGTGGACGGTGGACGCAGTGTAAGTAGCGCGCCAATGTCTCAGCCCCATGTCTTTTGAGCTGCAAACTTCCCTCTCATTTCGCCCCCTCTCTCTCTCTCATTGATCTGCAAATTTTCCCATGAGTTCTTCGCTTAATCTAAATTTTCTTGGAAAACTGAGAAACTTAATCCTAATTTCATAACCCCTTTTCCCCAATTTTAATGGAGAATTTCTCTTTTTGGTAGTGGAATATGAAAATTTTCTTTATGTGGGTTAATCGCTCATGTTTTGAATCGAGTAGATACCTAGTAGTGTTCATCTCTGAGCTTTGAAACTTCAGATCTCATCTGGGTAATTATTTCCTGGGGCAAATTCTCTTCTGGGTCATTGGGAATTTTGATGAGAGGCCAAAGCAGAAAGCATAAGCATCTATGAAGACTGGGGCACGGAATTCGTCGCCGCCGCACCACCTGATGCAGTTGTCGCTTGAGCTTCATCTTCGGCGGTTTCCTTACAGTTCTTTCAGATGGAATGGCAGATCCTGCAGCTAGTTACGGGAATCCTGAGCGTGACATTGAGCAAGTTAGTTTCACTACACTTTCCTTTCATTTACCCAAACTTTTCTTTCTCTAAAATTTGAGCTGAGTAAATTATACACATCTCCGTTGAGGTTTGATGAAATTATAGAAACCTAACGTTCGTATAATTTAAGGGAGAAGCTTATGTTATCGTTAAAGCTGAATAGATGCGAATGACCTTTGGGTCTAATTGCGCTTCCTCTAGTCTAAGTACCAGGGTGTTTGTCATCAGTGTTTGATGTTAGGCTTCTGTTCCCGCTATATACTCCAATGCCCTTTCTCAGGGCGCAATTAAAACAGAAAAAGAAAAAAAAAATAGATTGGAGGTATGTGTAACTTATAAAATAAGAAAAGGAATTTCTGTTACTGTAAAAAGTTGTATAATTTCTGAAACAAGAAGGGATGTTTATGTAATTTCATCAAACCTCAAGGGATGCAATCTACTCCTACAATTTTCTATTTGGTAACTGGAAAATATGAGGATTTTGATTTTTTTTTTTTTAATATGTAATCAAGTAAATTTTTCTGAGAAAAGACTTAGCTTAACTGAACATGATAGTTTCCTTATTAGTTAAATTGAATATGTATTTTTGGGACTTTTTTTTTTTCATTTTGGTACATTGTTTATAATTAAATGTTATCTTGTGTATTCATACTTGTGGGTATTGGTGGTAAAAGCATTATGACTGAAGATAAGGAAAACCCAGCTGCATAATTTTTAGATAAGTGGGAGAAAGAACAAGAAGAAATGGAGTGAGGAAACATGTTATTTAAAAGTATTACATGTATTGTACAATTTCATTGTCATGATACTGTTGATTACTGTTGAGATGGGAAAAATATGTTAGTTGAGTAGTTGAATACTTGAGCGAGTAATGTTAAGCAAAGTGTTGGTATGAGAGAAAGAAAGCAATGAAAGGGATATTGATACATATACGTACTAAGGTGTATATACAGGTAATAATATGAAACTTGGATGATTTCACTTGACTTGACATCAATAGCTGATATTCTTTGTTGGCTGCGGGGGTCAGAATGATCACCTGCTTAAGCTATTTTGTAGTCGCTACGCTAAAGAAGCAAAAAAGAGATGGGCAAAGAAAATTTCATTGAAAAGTGGGCACAGTATTTTTCCTTTCTTAATGGTTTTTGATTAGCAAAAATCAAATTACTCTATTTAATTGGGTGAATCATAAGAATACATTGCATAGCCATCGAAAAGATGAGTGCAAAGTTCATTTGATTTTGTTGAAGTAATTTTTTCTTCCTTCTTTTAACAAGTTTGCATTTCTCCAATAGTCATTTGTTGTGATTACATTCTATTGAAGATTATATTTCATAGATGCTTCTTCTGCTGAAATTCAATTCTGTTTCACCTCTTTTTGAAGGCACTCATAGCTTTAAAAAAAGGCACTCAGTTACTTAAGTATAGTCGGAAAGGGAAGCCAAAATTTTGCCCATTCAGACTCTCGCCGGTGAGTTTTTACTGAAAAATTGTCGTACCAGCAACTGACATGAATACTCCTATCTCTAGAATGGGTATTTATATATAATGAAATATCTCTGTATGAATGATTTGAAAATTTAGTGGCATTAACAGGATGAAACGACACTGATCTGGATTTCTCATGGAGCAGAAAGGAACCTAAAATTGTCTTCTGTTTCACGTATTAACCCAGGACAAAGAACTGTGAGTTAAATACTTAGTCTTTTTTTCTAGTTTACATTTATGGTCCTGTTAAGACTTCCTTAATAACACTCCAGTTTTACATTTTAATTTTTCCCAATTAACAAGAAATAAATGCTTTTTTTTGCAGGCTGTCTTTAGAAGATATTTGCGCCCTGAGAAGGATTATCTGTCATTTTCACTTATTTATAATAACGATGAACGATCACTTGATCTGGTTAGAAGACATAGAAACTCTAATTATGTATTTAAAATTGGCAAATTGATGAAAATTTTGAATCTATTGCTTTTCCTTTCCATATTTATAGATCTGCAAGGACAAATCGGAGACAGAGGTATGGTTTGCAACCCTTAAGGCATTAATTTCTACTGGGCAGCGCAATAGGCGTACTAGAAGTGACTTTTCTGATGTGAGTTTTACTGCAAATGGTCATTTCTCAATCATCTTAGTTTACTCAGTTTTTAAGTTGTTCCTATCCTACGTGTTCTTTCCATTTTCCAGGCAGTAATTTCTCATTGTCTTTGCATGAAAAGACTAAGTTACCATTAATACCAAGAGAACATTAAGCTACAGGAAAGGCAATGCTGGAGTTCATGTTCAAGCTCTTCTACTTATTACAGAAATATATCTGAGGGACATGCAAATCCTGCAATGTATATAAATTTCCTACTGGGGATATTGGCTTTGATTTTCCTTTTCTTTTTCCCTTTGCAGATTTAGGATGTAGGCTTTTATATAGCCAGTTTTGATCAAATTTGAGCAAAGAATGTGGAACGCATAGGATATTATATTATATGATTGAGTGTTAACCCTTCTATTATTAATTTAAATTTATTTTTATTTGATTTTTAAATAATAACTTATAATGCGAAATGCAAGCCTCCTCAGAGGTTCCTGTTTCTGTATATCTATGGAATGTGAGTCACAAATCTTTGTCTCTTTAAATACTGATCATCCTTTGCAATTCAATATTTTGGTAACATGCTACAGGATGGTGGTGACTTCAGTGGACGTCCTTCTGGTGCAACACTAGAGTCTTTTTCTAGCATCAACTGTGGTAGGATCTCTGTTGATTCAGTTTCTCGCGAATCTCCATTCTTTTTGGCAAGCTCAGATGTGGGGTCAAATATGCAACTAAGGGGTAGTGCTGGAGATGGTTTCCGTGTTAGTGTGTCAAGTACTCCTAGCTGTTCAAGTGGAGGATCCGGACCAGATGACATAGAGTCACTAGGTGATGTTTATATATGGGGAGAGGTTTGGGCGGATGGGGTTTCACCTGATGGATTGGTGAGTCATGTTCCTTCGAAGACAGATGTGTTGGTTCCTAAACCCTTGGAGTCAAATGTTGTTCTTGATGTTCAACAGATTGCTTCTGGTGTGCACCACATTGCTCTAGTTACAAGGCAAGGAGAAGTTTTTACATGGGGAGAGGAATCTGGGGGAAGACTTGGACATGGTATTGATAAAGACTTTGGTTGCCCCCATCTTGTTGAGTCACTGGCAGTTACTAATGTGGAGTTTGTTGCATGTGGAGAGTATCATACATGTGCTTTATCTACATCTGGTGATCTATATACTTGGGGTGATGGTACCCATAATGCTGGACTTCTAGGCCATGGAACTGATGCTAGTCACTGGATACCTAAGAGGGTTACAGGCCCTTTAGAAGGACTTCAAGTTTTATCTATTGCTTGTGGGACATGGCACTCAGCATTGGCAACTTCCAATGGAAAGCTGTTTACGTTTGGTGATGGAACATTTGGTGTCTTGGGCCATGGAGATCGGAAGAGTGTGTCATATCCAAAGGAGGTACAATTATTGAGTGGACTAAAGACTATTAAGGTTGCCTGTGGAGTATGGCACACTGCAGCTATTGTAGAGGTTATGGGTCAGTCTGGTTCAAGTGCTTCATCCAGGAAGCTCTTCACTTGGGGTGATGGTGACAAATATCGTTTGGGACATGGAAACAAGGAAACCTACCTTCAACCCACCTGCGTCTCTGCACTTATTGAATATAACTTTCACCAGATTGCATGTGGACACACTATGACTGTTGCACTCACTACATCAGGTCATGTTTTTACGATGGGAGGCTCTTCTTATGGCCAATTAGGGAATCCCAACTCTGATGGAAAAGCACCTATCTTAGTACAAGATAAGTTGGTTGGTGAATTTGTTGAGGAAATATCATGTGGAGCACATCATGTTGCTGTCTTGACATCAAGAAGTGAACTATGCACTTGGGGAAGAGGTGCCAATGGAAGATTGGGACATGGAGACATAGAAGACCGGAAATCTCCAACATTAGTCGAAGCCTTGAAAGATAGGCATGTGAAGAATATCTCATGTGGCTCAAACTTCACAGCCTGTATATGCCTCCATAAATGGGTTTCTGGAGCTGACCAATCTGTTTGCTCTGGTTGTCGTCAAGCGTTCGGTTTTACTAGAAAAAGGCACAATTGTTATAATTGCGGATTGGTACATTGCCATGGTTGTAGTTCCAGAAAAGCATATAAAGCAGCACTGGCTCCAACACCAGGCAAACCACATCGTGTGTGTGATGCTTGTTTTACAAAGCTTAAAGCTGCTGAGGCTGGTAGTGCTTCCACTTTTAACAGAAAAGTTACTCCTCCTCGTCGTTCCATAGATGTCAGTGGCAGGGAAAGAATCGACCGGGGAGAGATAAGATCTTCAAAAGTCCTCTTGTCTCCCATCACTGAACCAGTGAAATACCTTGAGATAAGGACAGGGAAGCCTGGAACTAAATATGATTCTTCTTCTATAGTTCGAGCTTCTCAAGTTCCATCACTTTTGCAATTAAAAGATATTGCATTTCCAAGTTCATTGAGTGCCATTCAGAATGCTTTCAAGCCTATTATACCTCCACCAAGTCCACCAATGACACCACCTGCGCAATCAAGATCTGCATCACCATATGCAAGACGACCAAGCCCACCACGTTCTGCCACTTCTGGATTTTCTAAAAGCCTTATTGACAGCTTGAGGAAGACAAATGAGCTTTTGAATCAAGAAGTCTCGAAATTGCAGAACCAAGTAAGTTTCAGACTGTTTCAGATCTAGCAATCTCTCGGTTTATCCTCAAATGAACTTAACATGTCCCCATTAATAAGTTTATGGATTCCTTTCTGTCTATATAGATTCGAAGTTTGAAGCAGAGGAGTGACTTGCAAGATGTAGAGATTCACAAGCTTCAGAAAAATGTTGAGGAAGCCACCACATTGACCGGAGAGGAATCTTCTAAACATATAGTAGCAAAGAGTTTTATTAAGTCTATCACAGATCAGGTATTTTTAGACAGGCAACTACCCTGAAGACAAATTGACGTTCATTTTTCTTTCAATTTTCTCAGTTTTAACTGATAATGGGTTTACCGTTTACTAAATAGCTATTGTATGACATATTCTTGATTATGCTACCTAATGCAAGAAAGATGTTAATTAGGATTTTTGTTAATCATCCTAACTAGCTAGAGTTTCTACTCTTTGGTTTTACTCAGTTGAAGGAAATTGTTGAGAAGTTGCCACCAGAGGTTTCAGATGGTGAAACCTTGAGAACCATGCATGCTCAAGCTGAAGAATTTCTAAAGGAACATCCAGAATTTGAAGCATCTTCTTCCTTACCAGAAAACTTAGAGTCTGACCAACAAAATGCACCGGATATAACTGCCTCAGAGAGTGACTCTTCTAAACTGCAAGAACAAGGAACGGAAGAACATGTAGAGGCTGCAGGAGCTTATCCATCTCAAGATGGAGGGAATATTCTTCAAGAAAGTAATACACCATCTGTATCTAGTACAGAAGCAGCAATGCCTCCACAAAGTGTAGAAAATGGTTCAAGATCACCAGATCACCCCTCCAGACCTGGGAGAGAAGGAGAAAAACAAATCATCGAACAATTTGAACCTGGTGTTTATGTGACTCTCATAGTACTTCCCAGTGGTGGCAAAGTTTTCAAACGAGTTAGATTCAGGTACTGGAGTTACTTATACATCCAACTCATTTTACATTTCTATTTTTGTGCGTCTATATGCCAAATGATTGAACTTCATAAAATTAGTATTATTCTTCCTCTCAAAAAAGGATGTGCGCATATTCATTTATGCATGTGTATTAGTGACAGAAACAGTAAGTATATGGTCTAAACCTACTCCAGTTCCTACTATGATCTTATATTTGCATGAAGACCATTATCTCTGTGATTTCGGTTAGCAACTATATAAGAATGGAAATGTGTTCTCTGATATTTATCCCACTAATTGATTATTTGTAATAGATTATAGATGATACTAGCATGTTCAAACAAGTGCTAGTATTTGATATCCTTTTCCACTCTTTTGATTTGATAAAAAATTTGTTAGTTCTTCATGATATTATAATCTTTTTTGGTTTCCCACAAAGTGGTCCCCACACTTTTGGTGTGAGACTAATCCCCGCTCAAGCTTCGGCATGCCCTGGCCACTAGTGCATTAACATTTGAACATTGTTTTTCTTAATTCAGTTCTTTTTGCATTAACATTTCTGTTTCTCTCAAATGCCCCCTTTTGGGTGCAGTAAGCGAAGGTTCGATGAACATCAGGCAGAAGAATGGTGGAACAAAAACAAAGACAGGGTGCTTAGGAAATATAGTCAATCATCACCATCATCATCATCAACAAATCCTGCAACTACTGCCTCATCTGGCACCCCAACACCACCACCTGCTGAAGAAAATATTGAGGCATCACNTGCCTCTCAAAAAAGGATGTGCGCATATTCATTTATGCATGTGTGTTAGTGACAGAAACAGTAAGTATATGGTCTAAACCTACTCCAGTTCCTACTATGATCTTATATTTGCATGAAGACCATTATCTCTGTGATTTCGGTTAGCAACTACATAAGAATGGAAATGTGTTCTCTGGCCACTAGTGCATTAACATTTGAACATTGTTTTTCTTAATTCAGTTCTTTTTGCATTAACATTTCTGTTTCTCTCAAATGCCCCCTTTTGGGTGCAGTAAGCGAAGGTTCGATGAACATCAGGCAGAAGAATGGTGGAACAAAAACAAAGACAGGGTGCTTAGGAAATATAGTCAATCATCACCATCATCATCATCAACAAATCCTGCAACTACTGCCTCATCTGGCACCCCAACACCACCACCTGCTGAAGAAAATATTGAGGCATCACCTTCCGAAACTTAGTTTCCTAGTTTTCCTAGGCATCACTTTAGTTTGATCAACTGATTTAGAATAGCAGAATTGTCAATCTACAAGTGTAAAAAAAGCTATATTTAGGCACACTAGCTCAAGAATGTGTGGCCGAAGATTCTGTACAAGAGCATTCTACAACACAATATGAATATGATTTAGAGGTAGGAATTATACTCTTCATTTTAACATGTCTTTGATCTCACTCTTTTTATGTCATTCTTCCACTACATTTCGTTTGCTGGAATCCAGCCTGGTTAATTTTATAGAAGGGCAATTTCTGAGTATAATCCTTAAGCAAAGCCCCATTTTTTTTATTAGATAGCTTTTTTAGCTGAAGGTTTTGTTCCTCCATCTCTTGTATCCTTCTTCTTTTATAAGAAAAGAATTCCTACTAATCACATAGTACTGAGAAGTGTTTTAGTAATTTTAGATAATGTTAAAAGTACAAAACTAAAAGTCTCTCATATTTAGAATTGAATTGTTTTTTTCCTTTAAGATCAACCAAACACTTTAGAATAATAAACTCTTCACATTACAATTTCCCCAACCAAAAAGAAAATTGTTACAATTTAGTGTTTAGCAATATTTTTAAACTTTAATTTCATTAAAAAAATTTCATTAGGTGACAGACTAATTATCTTCCTTTTGTTATGAGAAATAAAAATTTACTTAGAATTTATAAAATTGAAATTTTTAATTAAATTTTTACACTTTATAGGGAGGTTTATGGGAAAATGTATCCTAATTATGAGAAATTGAATTTATTTTATTGTAATTTGTTAAATATCATTTGAACAATATGTATAATTATCCTCATCAATAATCACATATTTTATATATAATAACTTACAAATATTTTAGTAAATAGTTTTTTCCATCTTGCACTGCTGCTTATTCACTCTTCCAATTTTCTTTGTTTATTTGCCTAAATAAATTAATTGGAGGGTTAAAGCAAAATTTTTATTTTTCTTTTTTTAGTACTTCTAATTATAATTATAAATTTTAACACCAAGTCTTAAAAATTACCTTAATACTATTTTTCTCTCGCTCGCTGGGCCAAATCACAAATGAGGCCTTCCAGTGTGGGGACTTCAGACAACGTCCAATTTCTTCTCCCCTAAGAAATCTGTCATTATTGTTTCACGTAATAAAACCAATCATTATCGTTAGGAATCATTTTTATTTATTTATATTTTGAACCCCAAATATTTGCAAATTATCTGCAGACCTCTTCGGCTATCGAGGCTCTCAAGTCTGAATTTTCCCTTTTCAGTATCTTCTTTTTCCAGGAAAGTGTCAAAATTTTCCTGGAAATTCTTCATATCTGGGGTTTTCTGATTGAACTGCAACACGCTTTGCTTCCCCTGAGACCACAATCCCACTTCACTCTTGCTGCAAAATCTGCGAAAACATCCGTTTCATGGGGCAAGAGCAATCCAAGGGCGAGCTTGTCTACCAGCAGGTCAGTTATGGGAACGCGGAAGGAATCAAGGCCCTTCGTAGAGAAGGTGCAGGGCTTGAGGTAAAGAAACAACCGTAAATTCCCAGAAAATTTTGATCATTTTTTTTTCTGCGTGGTTTGTTTTAATTGGATTTTCTTGTTGATTGTGATGAATTTGCTGCAGTGGATTGATAGAGAAGGAAAGACTCCCTTGATTGTTGCTTGCATGAATCCAGAGCGTTATGATGTTGCCAAAACTCTGATAGAGCTTGGTGCCAATGTTAATGCATATCGTCCGGGTATGGGTCTGTTTTTGATTTGTTAAAGTTTTCAATTTGGTTAATTAACTTATTGGGGGAAAGTTCTGGTTACCATGATGGAATCAAATGTTTATAATGGTAAGGAGAAGGCATATAGCTTTTGGACAAATAGTGGTAGTAACTCTCAAAGTTTTCAGATCAGAACAATGAAATTTGAATAAGTACTGTCTGGGAGCATGAGTTGCCTAGTTTTAGATGTTTGCAAAGCCTGTATAATTCTTAGTTGAGTTGGTTGTTTCTCTCTCTCCTTAATATATGTAGGTTATTGTTTAATTTTCTGTAGCCACTCTTAAAAGTCCATGCTTTATGTATGCTTCATCATTGGTTTTGACAATTGTTTAGGTCGTCATGCGGGGACTCCATTGCATCATGCTGCCAAAAGAGGTCTTGAAAGTATTGTTAAGTTACTTCTTATGCATGGAGGTATGATAAAACGTCTCCATGTCAGCATGTATTTTACTATTGCTATTGATTTTAATTTTTAGAGACTCCAACATATAACGTTTAGTTTTCAATTAAATCGTCAGTACATTTATGTGGAATCCGTTGTTTAACTTTTCAGCAAGTCCATTGGTCTTGAATGACGATTGCCAAACTGCTCTTGATGTTGCCAGGGCCAAAAGGCACACCAATGTTGTCCGTGCAATAGAGGTATGTTAGACTGTGTAATGTAATATCCTTTTGTGCACATGGTATTTGAAACTGACTGGGCTTAGGTTTTTCTTTTCTCTTTATATCATGATACCTGAAGCATCAAATTATTCTAATACTTTGCAGAGTCATCTTTGCCTGTTCTCTGGTTGGCTGAGGGAGTTTCATGGACCAGGATTCCTAGAAGTAGTAGCTCCTCAGTTGGTATCTAGAAAAGTGTGGGTATCGTGTGATATCTTATTGAATAATCTTCCTGCACTTCTGTGTTTTCTATTTTTATGTCTAGTTGTCTCACGTATGTTGCTAGATTCATAGGCTTACATTCACACAACATGAAAATGATTTCACTTCCTAGGGAGAAACTTTTAGTGCAACATCTTTATGATTATGCCACTTATTAATTAATTTCTTGCAGATGGGTGGTTGTTTTACCAGTTGGCTCCCGTTCCCTTGCCATACCTTACAAGTTGGAACTTGCCATATATTCTAGTTTGCAGGTATTCCGGAGTCAATATATCATTCTGGTTTGACGTCAATGAAGTCAGTAATATATGTCTCTACTTGCACAGATAATAAGTTTTTGTCAGTGAAAAGGAAGATGGATGAAGTGTGAACTTTATTTCTTACTCTGCAATTTAAGCTATAATAGGACACTGATATTTAAGTTGATGTAATTAGTTATTAAGTTTGCTCTTAAAACTTGAACAGAGATATTTGATTTGGTTCCTTTTTGTTTCTTCTCATCTAATAATCATCCAGTATTGATAAGATTTTTATTGAATGATCAGGATGCACAACCACGTGCAGTTATTGCTCTGTGGAAGGCCAATTTAGAAGAACCAAAGCTACACCAGTCTGATCCTTCAGTGCTTATTGTTGATAATTCTAGCAGTAACCTCCTACACTGAGTTCTCTTTCTTTTCCTGTCTTCTCTCTTCATATTCCGATTTTGGACACCCGTCTCCTATCGCAGTCAATTTTTGGTATTTATATTTGTTGTTAACATTATGCATAGACTTAAATGATATTTTCACACATAATAATTGTAGACTGAAACAAAATGTTTGTGTAAAGTTTCTTTTGATGAACCAGAAATATAAATAAGGATCCTGCCATACGTTATGTGGAATTATTACATTCCACTCATGCCATCCTACCTTTCTTTACATACAGAAAACTTCCTTCCTTCCAACTGGCTTAAAACCACTTGACTCTTTTCTTTACTCTTTACCATGTTGAATTTTGTCTGCTTCTTCGCAGAAACACGAATCAAACTTGGACCTGCAAGTGAGAATGACAAGCAACAACTTATGTGGTTTTCTGATGCATGCAAAGGAATTCCACAGGTATGTCAAATGCTATTTTATGTTATAATTTTCAATCTGTTACTTGAATCCCTAAGGAGGAATACTGATGGATCACCCCATCTCAAACTGGCTTGCTATTTGTTAGATTTATCGTTTTTTTAATGCATATGTGCTCTGGTAATCAATTTAGCAATTTAGAGGTCTGGCCTCAAATTCCAAAACTTAGGGTTTAAAGACATAATTTGCAAATTAGATTAATTTTTCATTTCATTTTTTTTTTCC